>VUQS01036255.1:22691-34428 GCA_015108495.1 Heterochromis multidens
TGACAATAAACTGGACTGGGTTAAAAACACAACTGCACTGTACAGGAAGGGCCAGAGCCGTCTTTATTTTCTGATGCAGCTGAGGTCTTTTAACATCTGTCGGACAATGCTCAGGATTTTCTATGAGTCTGTTGTGGCCAGTGCCATACTCTATGCTGTTGCATGCTGGGGCAGCAGGCTGAGGGTAGCGGATGCCAACAGACTCAATAACTGACCACCAAGGCCAGTAACGTCGTGGGGATGGAGCTGGACTCTCTAAAGGTGGTGTCGGAGAGGCGGCTGTTGTCCAAGTTAAGGACAATGCTGGACAATACCTCCCACCCACTCCATGACGTGCTGGCCAGTCACAGGAGCACGCTCAGTGAGAGACTGAGATTACCCAAATGCACCATTGAACGACACAGGAAATCATTCCTGCCTGTGGCTCTCTCTGTACAACTCCTCCATCTAAAGCACAAGTCTACACTGCAACACCTGTACACCCTTAATATAATAAAGGCAGTATGATAAGAGGGAACCTCAATTCAATTTTATCTATAGGTAATTTTCTGTAATATATAAGGATATTTATATATCGAGTTATTGTATTATTAGAGGTATTTGTAATATTTTGTAATTGTAATATATTGTATTATTTAATATTGGCATTTAAACTTGTTAATTACTTTCTTACTGTCCTGGAGCAACTGTGACCACATAATTTCCTCTGGGATTAATAAAGTATTCTGATTCTGATGATTGATCTTACCAACCGTTATTGACTGCTTACAGTTGACCATTCAATTAAAATACACAACATTCTATCTTTTACTTTATTCTTGACTCCTGTCTTCTTCTAGTGTGAAGCACTTTCATATATTCAGCTGAACATGAAAAAGAGAAAAAAACCTGACAATTATTGAGCTGCCACCTATCCTTTCCTCATCTTATGTGCCTTAAACCTTTTATTTCCTTGCAGTGCTGTGTCATACTACCTGATTTGTTTAATTGGTCTACACAGGTTATTGATAAGTAAGCCAGCATCTGTCTTCCTCACTGGAGTCAGCAGGTCTCCATGGCAAGGCAGATTATGGATGCTTAACATTAACGTTCATTCAAAAACTGTACCAGTCCTGTGTGATTACTTATTAGCGTGAAGTGTCTTGTCCGCTCTCCTTCATTATAGTTTAACAGACAGACAAGGATGTCTGAATGCATACTCGCTCAAGCACATAAAACCAACAAGAGAGACTGTGCCTTTTTCATTACTGCTCTAGGCTCCTGTTAACCAACTAATTTCTTTCTCTTTATGCTCGGCTGTAGTTCCAATTCTCCAAATGCATCCAGCTCATAATGAACCCTTATGTCTTTGCAAAAAAGAATGTAATCTATTTGGAAATGCATTTTCTTTATTTGAGTGGTAAGGTGGAACTGTAGGACTGACAGAGAGACTAGGTTATTATAGTTAACTGTAACTAATTTGTTACTAATTTGCTTTTTAGGGACACAGCTGTATTAAATTGTGTGACTTTCCCTCTCTGCAGAATGCTGGGGTGCTGTTTAAGATCAGAGTAGTGGCAGGATCGGCAGCCTACAGCTACCTGTCCCCGCAGGACAGCAGGCCACTGTACCACCCTGCTGTTGACAGGTACACCACACACACACACACACACACACACACACACACACACCTAAATGCAGAGGTGGCAAAAGGACACATATTCATCACTTAAGAGTGAACATGCAAACACATGCTGTTATGATAGTTCCACGACTACTGCCATAAAAAGCAAAAACCATACCTGATTTAAATCTGGCCAATCTCTCCTTCAAAGTTGTCCCCCTTGTGTATTGTTGGACCGCTTTACAGTGTTACTAAAATTGTGACCACTTATCACTTCTGACAAGAGCTGCATCTCCAGCTAAGATTTCTTTGGCCCTGTCCACACATGCACGGGTATTTTGAAAAATTTAGCTTTTTCTATGCATCGCAAGACAAAATCTTTGTCAAAGGGTTACGCCATTATCTCATTCTTTGACGTCAGACTGTGCGCTGTGTTATTGTTTGCATGAGGTGGTTTTCTGCTATGGCAGATGTTGACAAAATACTGTTCCCATTAATCACACAATTCTTGTGCTTTTGTAATTTTATAATCCAGTGTGACACTGAGGAATAGTTCAACCTCACTGTCTGTTCAAATGTAAGTTCTTCCTCAAAGTGACATCCTCGTTCTCCTAATAACTTTTTGCCCCCTAGGCTTCTGCTTTGGCCAACATTTCTATACAGTTAGGGTTTCATCATCACCTGTTGCTTTGGCATGCTCTTGACAGCGTTTGGTATCTTTTTTTACATTTTCATGTGGACAGAAATATATTTCAAAACAGTGCCCATGTGGATGGGATTGTCCCTGTTTTTAAAAAAATGCCGGTCAGAAGAAGGTGCATCAGATGAAAAGGCAGAAAAACTAGGATTCCCTTCAAAAACGAGTGGACCTTGATAACATTACAGGATACAGGCTATGATCAGTTTACAGTGTGAAGATAAGGGCTTAGAATGGCTCATAATCCAAAGCGTACAGTAGCACATATTCTGTAAAAGTGTGTCAGCATGCACTCAGTATTTACACTGTTTCACTAGTGTTTATGTATGAAATGTATTTCCTGTGTAATTAAGAGCATCAAGGTGTCATAGTACAGCAGAGAACGTAAGTGTATATATATATATATATATATATATATATATATATATATATATACACATATATATATCTGTGCTGTTGTTCTAGTAAGCTGCGGTGAAGGTCATGCCTTCCACCGAGAGACAAGGAAATGAGCTTTTCCAGTTCTTATTTATTGTGTGTGTGTGTGTGTGTGTCTGTGTGCCTGTGTGTCTGTGTGTCTAAACAAGCCTGTTTGGGAGCGTGTGCATCTGTATGCCCTCTTGGTGGCAGCTGCAGTTCATTTGATATCTGTGATTTGGTTGAGTTTATGCATGAAGATGGACCTCTGTATTTTTGTTGTGAACATGAAATTCAAAACAAAAATACAAAAATTACATCATGGTACAAAACAAAGATAGAAATAAGCTTAAACCCTAACTAGAAACACCAGATTTGGAAAAACTAAAGGAATAGAGTATGCACAGCATCAGGTAGGGAACAAAATACTCTAAACTAAATTAGAGACACACAGACTGCACACATAGACAAACAGAGTTGGACACAGACAGAGAGGCACAACACAGGCAAAAGGAAAACACATAGAAACACAACAACAGACCAAAAGAAAAAATGTGATAATGTTTAAAAATGTTTTAAGCAAGTTACTGTAAATTTTAAATGATTAAAATTCTGTGGTTAGTGTGCAAATATTGATCCACATACAGAGAAAGCTCACAAACTGGATTCCCCAAACGGCCCCTTTTAAATCATTAGAGACTCACAGTGTGTTACTAAATCTGAAACCCTAACACAACACTTCTGGGACTTCAGTTGATCCTTTCTGATGATCTTATGCTGATTGATGTTTTTTATTCTTTTGTTTTTTTGCCTCATTTTCCATTATTGTATTTTGTACTCTATGTTTTAAATATTTGTTCTTCAGCATGTTACACGGTCACATCACAACAATATTTCCCCTGCTGTATGTGTAGTTTCTCATGTTGGTGAATTTGATTTTATTTGTCAATTTTAGCTCTCCAAAACCACTTCTTCTAGTCTCTAATACATACATGTCATTTGGATTTTGGTTCTCAAAGCTTACAAAACACCTAATCTGGATAATCAAGTGATCTCTCTGTGATAGGGTTTAATTAACAACACTCTCTTTTAAAGTGCATGTGGCTTAGTTCTTAGCACATAAACAATCACAAAACACTTGAAAAGACTTGCAGTGTCATGACATTTTGAGGACTGAGCTGTAATTTTTATAATTTTGGCTTTGTACACCATCTCAGTAGATCTTGGATGAAACAGTCAAGATGCAAGTGAACTGCAGCTTTAATTCAATTGATTCAACAAAGGCCCTACATTAACTGTTGAGGAATTACAGCAATTTTTATACACAGTTCACCATTTTCAGGGGCTCAAATCTAACTGGACATTTCACTTACATTTCATTGTGGGCGATTTATTTCCTTATGATAAGCATTTGTATTTGAAAGCTGTTTCAAGTAAATCATAATTCTCCAACTTCAAAAGAAAAATCAAATCATTCAGAAAGACGGAAAACAATTTAGGAGAACAGAGAAGAGTGCAAAAGTAAGTTTTGTGCATCTGAAAAAAAAAAGAAAACAGTACTGAGCTCAGCAACAGAAAAGGCCTGGAGGTCTACAGAAGACAACAGTGGTGGATGATCTCCTTATATCCAGCCAAGTGAAGAACATTCTCCAGGAAGTAAACATGTCATTATCCCAGTCTATCATAAACAGAAGTAGAGAAAATACAAATGATTCACCGCAGGGGAAAAAATCATCCATCAGCCTTAAGGATAGAAAGATGAGATATTGCTAAAACCATAAAAATGCCAAAGCAGTCCACAACAACATTATTTAGACAGATGAAACTAAAATCAACCTGCAACAAAAGGACAGGCAGAAAAAAGTATGGAGAAGGCTTAGAATGGCTCATAATCCAAAGCGTACAGTAGCATAAAAGTGTGTCAGCATGCACTCAGTATTTACAATGGCACTGTTTCACTAGTGTTTATTTATGAAATGTAGAGCCTGACGATATAGGATTTTACTGATACCGATACTGGGTGATTCAAAAATTCAATATATCAGCCTTTTTTTTTTTTTCTTTCAGACACAATAAACATAAACAGATTTGTGAGTCCTTAGTAGGATAATATGACAGTGCTGTTTAAAAATAATCTTGTTTTATTATCACAATAAGTTCAGCTGATTGTTGTGTTTGTGGCGTTCTGAACACATTGCCAACAGGGAGTTTGCAGACTGCCCTTTGGTGGACAAACTATCCAACATCAACACTCATGACATGGTTCAAGGGTGTTTATCATGTCTCTTCTTTAATTTTTTAATTTTCATTTATTGGCCATTATAAATGCCAATACCAGTATATTATCAAATAGCTAATATCAAGGCTCGAATGAAATGACAGAAGACAGAAGGTAAACTTTGCTGTCCATAGTGCTATATATTCTGTTCAGATTCATCCTAATGCAGAAAAGTTGATTGGACCAGTACGGACAATGGACAGTGACCAAACCATACTGTAAAAGCTGCCCGGGAGCCTTTTGAAAGTAAAGATAGTAGTTCCAGCGACCAGGTCTGTCACCTGATCTCATTGAGAAGCATTTCAGTGGCTAAACACAAAATTGAAGGCAGAAAGGCTCATGAGCAAACAGCTGGAAACAGCTGCAGTAAAGGATTTGGAAAAGCAACAATGAAGGAAACCATTTGTTTGGTTATATACATGGATTCCAGACTTCAGACAGTTATTGCCAGCAAAGGACTGACAAAGTATGAAAAATAACAGATTTGTTTTCTTTTGTCTGCACCCTTATATGTTTATCTAGTTTACAAACTAGTTTTAAATGTATTGCTTTGTTTACCACCCATCTGTAGAGACAGTGGCGTTTTCAAAGTTTTTAGTATCTGTTTCTTTCATTATTGTGCTGGCAGGTCACAGAAGTCTGATATTTGCGAGTAATGAGTGCATTAAACGTGTTCATAGGGAACAATACTGAGACAACTACGTGAGTTCTTCTTTGAAGATGGAATGAAATTAATCATAGTGAGAATTAGTCAATATTTAGCTATGCTTGAAATACCCAGACTGTGTCCATCTAGAAAAACAGACACTTCTCAAAATAGAAAGGAACCAAATTTTGACATGTCTCCAAAAAATCTGCCACTGGTGATCCATCATTCTGTCCTTAGCATTCAGTAATTATTAAATGCACCTTGGCCCTTCCATCAGAGGTACTTGGCTGCTGAATACTGATGCTGTTTCTTTCCTCCTGAGATGAAAGCAGTGAAGGTAAGCCCTGAAATATAAACATTGTGCGCTACATTAGGGCAAACAGAAAAAAAAAAATCATATTTTTGCATACTAATGCTTGATGTGAAGCCAGGTCTCAGTATGTTCAATGTCAGTCTGTAATCCTAGTGCCAGTGTGTGAGCATGTTTGTATTTATCACTGTGGAATAAATTACAATAAAACTAAAAAGTGCAAATATTGATATTATTAGCTACAGTTATATGCTCATGTTTTCATTCTGCTTGAAATGACTCAAACTGAAGATTTGACTAAAGGATATGCTTTTCTGATGTTTACATGTGGCAAAGCATGTGCTGATCACTTGCTTGAAGATGAATATCATCTGTCCCGTGCAATAGTTGCCAATATTGTTCTGCACTTAATTATATGATAGTTTCTGGAGAGTTTGTTTTGAATATAATCAGGGCAGCTAGGAGGATGTTGATATTGGGAAGTGAAGAAGACTGAGGGCAGGGCCAGGAGGACCACAGCTGGAAAGTAATCAGTTTAACATGGCATTTAAATTGATTTATTAAAAGATTTAAACCACCTCTTCCGCAACTGAAATCTCAGTTTGCACCTCTTATATCAACTGAGGTGCATTTTATTCTGTTTTGGCTTTTATACTGATTATATTTAATATACTCTGAATATTAGGGTCCATGTAAACATAACAACGGTCACAGGAGCAGCTGTTGCATGATAGCAACACAGATTTCAGCCTTCTTTGGTTTTATTCATTTAATGTGGTTTATTTCAGGCTTTTGAAGATGACGGAATACTATCACTGAGAAAAGTAAGATCATAAAATATGTATTTAGATCTGAAAGATAACCTTCCTGCTTTTCTCTTCTGTTTTGTAGAGCTCTGAAGTTCTGTGGTCCAGGGGCACCCCCCCATGTGAAGCTTGTTATCGAATGGGAGCCAAGCTCTAAAGAATGGTAAGCACTGTGCAGACCTTTCATGGATACTACTTAAAAGAACTCATAATTTTAAATTCTTGGCTGATGTCATCCTGAGTGATATTTTACTCAAACGTCACAGTCACCTGCCCACTGATGTGAACACTGTAAACACAATTCTGCCAATGAATGAGACCAATCCACTTTGTCCAGTCTGTTTGGTAGCATCCAGGAGGAGGTAGTGAAGGATGCAGAGAGCGTGAGGAACCAGCAGCAACAGCATCTTCAGCAGCATAGCTGTACCTTGGACGAGTGCTTTAAGCTGTATACCAAAGAAGAGCAGGTGAGACTGATAAAACACTCCAAAGTAACATAATAAGTTTCTTTTTTCTCACTGGGTTTGCACCATAATTTACATTTCAAGCAAAAAAGGGCACATAAGTATTTAGAAAAAAATAAAAAGTTACACACAGCAGCACACCTTTTACTTGCTTACATGCTCACCGATTGATTGATTTCAACAACCATATGCTCATGCAGATGTCTGTCAAAGATCAGCAGATCAAAAATTAGCAGATTTCTAAAAAAATGATCAGTTCACACAGAGACGATGGTCTATTTGGTTCACTATTTCTACATGGGCTATCAGGTGATAATACATCTCACTTATTCTCCTTGCTGCTAGATGGCCTGATCCAGGGCAGAGGAGAGCTGCTACCCCGTACTGCCTGCATTTGGCAAATGCAAAATCAGCACTGTACATATTAATTAAGGTTAATCTATATTCAAATCATTTATCCACTCATTTATCCATCCATCCATTTTCTGCCGCTTATCTGAGTTCATTTCGTGGGGGCAGCATTCTGAGCAGAGAAGCCAAGACTTCCTTCACACCGGCCACCTCCTCCAGCTTATCCTGGGGGATACCGAGTCGCTCCCAAGCCAGCTGAGGGACATAATCTCTCCAGTTAGTCCTGTGTCTGCCCTGGGGCCTCCTCCTGGTAGGACATGCCCAGAACACCTCAACTAGGAGGCACCCAGGAGGCATCCTAATCAGATGCCTGAAGCACCTCATCTGGCTCCTTTCGATGTGGAGGAGCAGCGGCTTTACCCCAAGTCCCTCTCGAATGACCAAGCTCTTCACCCTATCTCTAAGGGAGAGCCCAGCCACCTTCAAAGGAAACTAATTTCTCCCACTTGTATCCGCGACCTCATTCTTTCGGTCACTACCCAGAGCTTGTGACCATAGGTGAGGATAGAAACTTAGATTGACCAGTAAGTCGACAGCTTCACTTTTGTGTTCAGCTGTCTCTTCACCACCGCCCTAATCCGTCTGTCAATCTCACGCTCCACTCTCCCCTCACTCGTGAACAAGACCCTGAGATACCTGAACTCCTCAACCTGGGGTAGTAACTCGTCCCTGACCTGGAGTGGGCACTCCACCCTTTTCAGACTGAGAACCATGGTCTCGGAGTTGGAGGTGCTGATTCTCATTCCCGCCGCTTCACACTCAGCGGCGAACCGCTCCAGTGCAAGCTGGACATCACCACCTCCAAAAAGCAAAGATGAAATCCTGAGGCCACCAAACTGGAGAAGCTCCACCATCTGGCTACGCCTAGAAATTCTGTCCATAAAAACTATGAACAGAATCGGTGACAAAGGGCAGCCCCGGCACCCACTGGAAACAAGTCCGGCTTTCTGTTGCCAATACGAACCAAGCTCTATGATTGTACAGGGACCAAATGGCCCGTAACAACAGCCAGGCACTCCATACTAGTTGCAGAGACGTGTCAACCAGGACAGCCCTACAACATCCAGAGCCTTAAAGAACTTGAGGCGAATTTCATCCACCCTAGAGGCCCTGCCACTGAGCAGTTGCTTAACTACATCAGTGACCCCATCCCTAGTGATAGACGAGTCGTCCCCCTCATCCCCAGTCTCCTCTTCCACTACAGAAGACGTGACTGTGGGATTGAGGAGATCCTCAAAGTATTCCTTCCACCGCCCAACTATATCCTCAGTTGAGGTCAGCAGCGTCCCACTATCACTGTTCCATGGTATCACGGAACTCCTTCCACACCTGAGTTTTTGCATCAGCCACTGCCAGAGCCACACTCCGCTTGGCCTGCTGGTAATGCTCAGCTGCCTCTGGAGTCCCACAGGCTAAACAAGCCCCATAAGACTCTTTCTTCAGTCTGACGGCTCCTTTCACCTCCAGTGTCCACCATCTGGTTCAGGGATTACTGCCACGACAGGCACCAACAATCTTGCAGCTGCAGCTCCTTGTAGGAGCCTCTGCAATGATTCAAATCATCATTAAGATAAAAAACTAATATAGATAACTAACAACGCTGACTTTAAGTACGTACTTAGATTTTGTACTTGTTTTTTTGCACGTGTACTGTCTCTGTGAATGCTGGTAATATTTCAGTTAGGTGGTGTCTGTGTAGGTTCTCAGTAATCCAGGTCATAGTAGTCTCAAGAGCTTGAAAAAAGAAGCCAGCTGGACTTCTTTAGGTTTGTGAAGACGTTTCATCTCTCATCCAAGAGGTTTCTTCAGTTCCGGTGGTGTGCACATTACCCAGACTAGTCAGGACATCACGCACAAACCGACTCTGTCATCTCTGCTTTTTTTTCCTCTGCAACAGGTCACACTCACACACATACTCAATAAACTGCTACTCATGTCTTGCAGACTTGCGCACAAACTTTGATGTATTCTTTAATCTTGCTTGTACCACTCAACAGTCCACTCAGAGCGAAAGCTCTTCCTCATGGAGGACGTGGAAGACCCAAAGTGCCAGATACCTGTTTTACTTGTGCATGCACCTCAACTGGATGTGTGTACTATCCGACACACTGTGTTCTTGTGAGTTCATAGTAATCCAAAAGATTTTTGACTACACCCATAAGCAATGAAAATGAGGAAAAATCCATAAGATTCAAAAAGAAATTGACAAGCATGACTCCAGACGGAAAGGTCGAGGACTAACATTTCTGACATCTGAATAGTTGCATAGACTAATGATCACCTAATTCTTTCTGTTGTCTGACAAAGTACCTAATGGAGTTTGTTTATTTTAAATCAGACTAGCTCGCTTTTTATAAGCTAATGGTGGACTATTATTGTTTATGTTTGGCTTGCCGCATTCTAGTGCTGTAATAGTATTTTAATTTCATAGCAGTGATAAACACGGATGAGGAAAGGGCAAACAAGGCTAGGGTAACTACTGTTACCAGGCAGTCACCAATGAAAGCAGTACAGAGACGTGATGCTGCTCCTCAGGAAGTCTGAATGGCACACATGGCTGGATGTGAGGACAATAAAAGTTGAAGGAGAGGCCGGGGTGTGTGCAATCCAGCAGAATTGTAAGAATACAATTGTTGACCATTACGTGCTTTTAATTGGGAATTGATTCCATGAACTAAATTTTAAATTTTATATATAAAATTATAAAATTGAAATTGAAAGAAAACTGTCCTGCAAACTTCAGTCTTACTTGACTTATCAAGAGGCATTTGATTGTTATAAGTTTTCTCAGTGCAATATAAGATAATATAAGACTCTTGTGTACATTTTTTCATTGTAATATGGGTTGTTATATAACAGGACCAGTGAATCTCATATTTTTTGGATGTGGAAGACTAAAAAAAAAAAAGTACACAGAGCCACAGATCTGAGACAGGGCAGCTTTCAGGGTCAAAAAGCAAAAGTGAGGCTAGGAATACGTAAGTAATAATCCAAGCAAACAGACCTAAAGAAGGAATAAAAAACCCAGGAGGCATGAAAGGAACACTAAGGTGACATTGAAGGTGCAAGTTCTAGTGAGTGAGTGTATGTACTGGGGAACAACTAAGATGAAGAGCTGCTGAGTGGAGATCAAATGATAGAGAAAAGACAGGAAGGAGTGAGGGCATCAGCTTGTCAGATGAGAAATGACAGGGTCTGAAGTGAGAGGAGGATTGGTGCTGATATCAGGATAATGGAATGAAAAAGCCAGAGTAGTCAAGTGACAGCCAAAGTTTGTGTAAAAGCCATCAGTTCAGCAGTAAGACTGCATATGAATGCTGTACTACAGGGGAACTTATTTTACAGAGTCCATTTACATTTCTTGGGGAAATTAAAGCACGTGTATGATTCAAGTGAGAACAACATTTCACTTATATGTTTCAGATCATCAAACAATTTTTAATACTAGATAAAAATAGAAATATTATCATCGTGTTACATAGCAGGATAAAGAATAAAAATAGTACAATCTACAATAAATAAACAACAAAGTTAAAGTAAAAGTGCCACAGGTGCCTAGTGAGGGCATTTTACAAACATTTTACATATACAACATGATAAAAAAAAGAAGAAAAATACATTTAAAAAAAACTTAGTTAGACCCCGAGATACTTGAACTCCTCCACTTGGGGCAGCGACTCGTCCCTGACCCGGAGTGGGCACTCCACCCTTTTCCGGCTGAGGACCATGGCCTCAGACTTGGAGGTGCTAATTCTCATCCCTGCTGTTTCACACTTGGCTGCGAACTGCTCCAGTGTGAGCTGGAGGCCACCAGCTGATGAAGCCAATAGAACCACATCATCCGCGAAAAGCAGAGATGAGATTCTGAGGCCACCAAACTGGAAACCCTCCGCCACTTGGCTACGCCTAGAAATTCTATCCATAAAAATTATGAACAGAATCGGTGACAAAGGGCAGCCCTGGCGGAGTCCAACACCCACCGAGAACAAGTCCGACTTATTGCCGGCAATGCAGACCAAGCTCTTGCAACGGTTGTATAAGGACTGAATGGCCCGTAGTAACGAGCCAGACACCCCATACTCCCGAAGCAACTCCCAAAGAA
>VUQS01036260.1:0-18806 GCA_015108495.1 Heterochromis multidens
AAATAGTTAATAAAAATCTCTCTAGTGGATCCCTTATAAAGTTGAAACTGATGTTTTTATTCTTGCTTTAAAGAGAAAACAAATAAATTCTCTCTCTCTCTGTGTGTGTGTGTGTGTGTGTGTGGCAGAGGGGGGAAGTGGGACAGCATGACAAATCACTTTGCTCACATGATCTCCAGCTGGGGAATCAGACAGAAGGCATGTGCTCAACATCTCCTCATACATCTCTCTGTGACTCACACACAAGTTTGTGTGCATTTGTACACCTCTCTCTCTCTCTCGACACACACTTGTCTCTTTCACACCTTTCTTCTCTAAAAATAATGAACATCAGGCACACAGCTGATTACACATTTCCCATATGAACATGCACATAAGGAAATACAAGAGAGATATTCCTGAGAGGAGTGTGACAAAACCTGCTCCTAACCTTATGTAACCCTGCTGTATGTCTTACTCGCTCGTCGGACATCAATATATGTATCATGTAATGTGTGCATACCTTAGTGAGATAGATATATACAGAGCATTATTAGGAGGTACATTTATGCAAATCAGAGAGGTGTGAAGAAAAATGGGGGGGAGAGGCTGTGAATGTGAAAAATATTGAATGAAATGTTTGTGCATGATGTTCAGAAGCAATACTTAAACCAGCATGCATCTATTTCAGTTGCTTGACATTTAAAATGATGTTTCCTCCTTTTTTCTCCTTACAACTTTTAATATTGCTATAAGTAATTACTTTGATTTATATTGCCTTGCTTGTTATCATGAGCAAAGTACCACAACTGATTGCAATCACATCAAGGGGATCCTCCACAAACTTATGGCCCTAAAAGTCATTTGTGCAAGAATCTTAAGACCTATTGTTCGGTTCATTGCAACATCGCCCTCTAATGGCTGCAGTTGTAATCAAGGGGACAGCAGTCAAGTGATGTGGTTATACAGCCATAAAGTCTGCATAGGAAGGAGGTTAGGGTAGATGGTCGGATTGACAACAATAAAACCAGAACATAGTAGACTGCTGTTCCTTTTCCATTTCAAACAGAAAGTCACTGTTTCTTTTAACTGTGACTAAAAACGAGGGTCTTCTAGCCAAAGCCTTAAACTTTCTCTAAACCTAACAAGGATGACTGTAATTTAAAATAACCAGAGGCAAAGACATTCAGAAAGGTTGTTCAGGGGGGCTTTTTTGGCCAGTTTTATACATTAAAATTAATTCTGCAGTTCTAGATGCACTTAAGAAATTAGAAATCTGCCACCTGACATGTATTATATAGCTATTTACAAAAATACAAAAATTGAATATTATCATCAGTCTTGACTCATCATTCCATATGATCCCAGGAGGAGATTTCAGCTCTTAGAAATGCAGGCATCCGAACACTAAATACATTTCAGCTCTTCATCAATTCTCCAGACATACTCGATCACATTACAAGGCTATTGGGGGAAACACTGTTTAATTAGCATGAATAAACGTTCAATATATTTAATAAACCTAAACTTATTGCCTATACTGTATAACTGAGGCTCTGTTTTTTGTTTTTTTTGTTGTTGTTTTTTTTAATTCACTGAGGATTATTTTGTTTCAAATGTTTTATGCATATTGAATAATAAACTGGAATGTATTAGTAGAAAAATAACACTCAGATAGGCACAAATACATAAGTGATTAAGCAAATGCAAAGGCACATTGGAGGGTTTGTGAAACATGCATGTAAACGACCAGCCTCTAGTTGCATGTCTGAAAAAAACAGGCAACTTTATCCCCCAGGCAATGTAGGCCAATCTCTGCAAATGAATGAATGAATGAATGAATGGTTCTAAGGGCTGAAGCAATTTTAAAGCTTTAAACTTAACTTTTGATTTGGTCTGACATGAATCCTGCTGATGAATGACTGTCATGTATTATTCAAAAGGGAGCAGACTAAAAATACCTCACATGAGTAAAAATAACCATCCCATCTCCCCAGAGCGACCACCCGACACGCACATGAGCATCCATAACTTTCACAATACATTCCCAGACCTGACATAGGTATGGCAAGTTACCTTCTCCCTCCACCGTGTCTGTGATTTTCATCTCCTGGCCCACGGTGAATGACTCAGGCTCCGTAGGGGTTTTGGCTTGCTGGTGATTGTGGTTGGTGAAGCCATCCGGGGCGCACTGGCCGTTCCGCACCGTGGCCGGGCAGGGATCCACAACAGTCGGGTCTGGGACGGGGTAGGACTCTTGGGTCACCTGGTCTGTCATTCTTACTGCGGTTGTTTTGTTTTCAGTCTCAGAGGAAGATGAGGATAATGAAAAAATGATTCACACCGGTTCGATAAGTGCAGCAGCCATCCAGCGCGTCCAATATGCCACCGGTGTCGACTCAGTTGCGCAGAGGGGAGAGAGAATGGCGATAAGACAAGATGGGAGATAAAGGATTTATCTTCCTAGCATCAGCAGCGAAGCAACTCCCTCTGAGAGAACCCAGCACTGTAGGATCAGTGTAAATACCCTGCTGGCTGAGCCAGTTAGACACAGTTTAGGGTTAGATGCGACAATGCGATAAATTGCTGAGATCTGCTGTGAATCTAGCAGGCGGTACCTTCAAGTTTTTTCCCTCCTCCCCTTCCTTCTTCTCTCCTCCCCCTATAACTCATTTTCTAATTCAGAATTAGTACATGCAGTGACATCTGCCCCGAATCACCCAAGCATTTTTTACAGTCTCCCTTTGAGTTTGCTGTGATTTGTGCACAAAGAAGACCTGTAGCCCAACGCCTAGACCTTCAGAGAGGGATTCTACAGGCTACTGAGCAACTTAATGGCCTGCATAAATATTACATTGCTGCTACAGATAACCTTTAAATATTTTAATGTTATATTAATTGCTATTTCTAAATTGGCCGTAGCTGTGGATGTGGGCGTGAATCGTCCTGTGATGGCCTGGAGACCTGTCCTGGGTGTACCCTGCCTATTGCCCTGTTATACAGCTGATAGGTTCAAGCTCCCTCTCAACCCTGGCTGGGTGAGCAACCTTAATGAGCCACCAGGTGGCATCCTCGAGCAGCGGTACATGCAAGCCATGAAATAAAGTTGGCTAATGAGGGTCATTTCAGTAAATTTCAAACTGTGCAGTCCAGAGGTCATAATCAACCGTCTAAACAAAATTATGAGCACAAAATTCAGACTCAGCATAATGAAGGCAGCCAATTAAACGAGTAGGTTCGTGGGCTTGTGTTATGACCTTACAGCCCCCTCAGACTACTGATCTGACTTTTTGTTTGTTTCAAAGATTGGGTAATAAATGTCCCAGCAGCAGCAGGAGCAGCCATTCACCTGTCGGTCACTGGTTTCAGGCTGAGGGCGGGGAGTGAATTTGCCCGCAGTTTGTCCGGGATATCTTGGGCAGCAGACTTTTTCCAAGACTAATCATAAGGATGAAGGTTGATATTCACAATCATATTTTACCAAAGGAATGGCCGGACCTGAAGCAGGTAGGCACTGCCACAGACAAGCTGATCTGTGTTTTAACATCATGGAGCTTCAGCGTTAAATAAACCCTCACTTGGAGTGGGTGGGTGGGTTTTAAAAAAAAAAAAAAACATCTTTGTATCACTTCCATGGCAGAACTTGGACTGGGGCTCATTAAATGCTAGTAACGTTAAATCTATAGACCTTTTCAGATGGCTTGTCAGCAAGGCGATTAACAGTCCACTATATAAATCTGTGCTGTCTATGGATGGTTAAACTTTAATCAATAGACATTGGACTTGGTTTATCTGTTCCTGCCCTTATGTTTCTGTCACTGGCTGGCTAATCATTTCCCACATTTAGAGCTGAACAGGAGACATGGGCTAAAGGCCGAGTCCTCCTGCAAGATCTCTATGCATCCTTCTTTCTTTTTACAAGTGAAGACAAGTATGTTGTATATGCTTGTTGTTAGGTTGCCTGTAGAATCACAATTCCCCATTTAATGTTTGCATTTAAATGCACAATATGAAATTTCCCTGCATGTGTTTAATATACATACTGCTGTATATTTACAAGGTCAACTAAGACATCTGTATGGGAGCATATATTGAAGTGATTCTGACAAGTTAAAAAAATGTAGTACAAAAGTAACCAAAGCAAGTCATTAAAAAGTGTGGCATTCTCTTAAACCATATTTTAAACTTGGGGTCCATAGAGAGCAAATGTGTCTTCCTCTATAGCAGATGTATGAAACATCATTATAAGAATCTTTCCCAAAGAAGCTGAAAATAGCATCAATGTAATAAACCAATGTTACTGTGTGTTCTGAGTTGGTAACAATTTGAACTTTATATTGAGTCACTTAAACTGGCATGGAGGCATTTCATTTAAAGCAACCTTTCACTGAAATAGCTTCTTGAGGCCACAGATCCACACCGCAAACATGGATATAAAACCTATCTTGCATTTTCAAAAACTGAAGCTCCTCTGTGTCATCATCTAAGTACACAGTACAGCTGATCTGCATGGATATGAAAAGGGGCTTTTCTGCTGTATTTCTCATGTAGCTCATTTGCAGCTTCATTTGTATGCAATAAGTGTCAGCAGCCTCAAAATGCAGTATCTTTTGGTTATGCGGGGCATTGGAGCGGTTAGTCCTGTAGGATGATGACCAAACCCTCACAGATGGGATAACATAATCTATAAGGGCTCTTCTGGCAGGGCATGTGGAAGATCCTGAATAGTGATCTTGTTTACAAAGAGATTTTCTATCAGAATGAAACACAAAAAATATGCAGTCAAATCCATGGTTTATATTTATATGTGATATTTTAGACCTTCAGGATTAGTAATCCCGTATTTTTCATGTGTTTCAGAGGTATGGTTATGATGGGTTTGTCCAGCTTCACCATCATTGCAAGGTAAGTAACTATTTCCTCTATTTTCCTATGCAGATACAGACAGGGTACAGGTGCAGGAGCACTTATGTACTGCATACTTTGTTGAGCACACAGCAGATTCATCCCAGCTGGCAGTTGCACCCACCCCATGGACCTGCCAGGCTGGTCCTGGCTATGTGAGCAGCTGCAGAACTCAGCGAGGTGCCACTGCATCAGTAGAGTGATTCAGTTCAAATAGCCATAACACAGCCGGACACAGAGCAGCCTGGCAGCAATAGCCGATGCAACTTTCAGCATCAAACACGGGTTGAGCATTTTGGTAGTAGCAAAGTGTACTTAAAAATGAACAGTTTAATCTTCAAAATTAATGCTTAAACTCAGATTAGTGATGAACTTCATGCTACAGGCCTCTTTGTAACACAGGTGTGGATTCACCCAGAAAAATTTCAACTGTCTGCTGCCATCATGTGGTTCAGTTTTGTTAGCAAATCTAAATGTCACATGATGAGCTTGAAAATCAGGTACAAACCCAATTCCACACTGTGTGAAATGTAAATAAAAACAGAATGCAAAGCTTTGTAATTCTTATAAACCCATATTTTATTCACAATAGAACACAGAAAACATATCAAATGTTTAAACTGAGAAAATGTCCCATTTTAAGAAAAAAAATAAGGTCATTTTGAATTTGATGGCAGCAACAAAGCTAAAAAAAGTTGTGACAGGGCCATGTTTACCACTGTGTAGCATCCCCTCTTCTTTTAACAACAGTCTGTAAACATCTGGGAACTGAGGAAACCAGTTGCTTGGCTTTTGTGAGAGGAATGTTGTCCCATTCTTCTGATGTAGGATTCTAGCTGCTCAACAGTCCTGGGTCGTCTTTGTTGTATTTTTCATCTCATGCTGCTCCAAATGTTTTCAGTTGGTGAAAGGTCTGAACTACAGGCAGGCTAGTTCAGCACCTGGACTATTCTACGACGAAGCCATACTGTTGTAATAGATGCAGTGTGCAGTTTAGCATTGTCTTGCTGAAATATGCAAGGCCTTCCCAGATAATAGAAGACATCTGTATGGGAGCATATATTGCTCTAAAACCTGTATATACCTGTCAGCAGTGATGGTGCCTTTCCAGATGTGTAAGCTGCCAATTCCTTAGCCACTAACATACCCCCACACCATCAGTAATGCAGGTTTTTCAAGTGGGTGTTGATAATAAGCCACATCCCTCTCCTCTCTAGTCCAGAGGACGCAATGTCCATGTTTTCTAAAAAGAATTTCAAATTTCTATTCATCTGACCCCAGAACAGTTTTCCACTTTGCCTCAGTCCATTTTAAATGAGCTTTGACCCACAGAAGTCAACAGCGTTTCTGGATCATGTTCAGGTATGGTTTCTTCTTTCCATGATAGAGCTTTAACCTGCATTTGTGGATGGCAGAACAAACTGTGTTCAAAGACAATGATTTCTGAAAGCCTTCAACAGCCCATGCAGTGATTTCCAGTGCTGCCTGAGGGCCTCAAGATCATGGGCATCCCGTGCTGATTTTCAGCTTTGCCCCTTGTGTGCAGATATTTTCCAGATTCTCTGAATATTTTGATGATATTATCTATTGTAGATAATGAGATATCCAGTCTTTGCAAATAATGTTGAGGAACATTATTCTAAATTTGTTCCACAATTTGTAGATTGGTCAACCTCTGTCCATCTTTACCTCCGCCAAGGAGATTATGTTTTTGATAGTGTTTTGTGTGCGTGTCATTCTGTCTGTAAAACGATATCTCGAAAAGTACCATATAAAGATTTAAAATATCATGTCGCATTTGACATTTGACCTCTCCTTCAAGGTCCACAGATTGATCTGAAGGTCAAAGTGATAATAATGCTATATAGAGCTATTTAAAACTATGTTTCTTACTGCCATTGTTTGTATTGACAACATATAGGCATATACAGAATGATATATGAGGATTCTAAGTATTTTATTATGACTTTGTACATTACAGTAACAGGTTATAACCCTTTAAATACATAACAATTTGAATATATGTGCAATGTTCCAGAATAAGTATAATTTTTTTGGGGAAAACAAAATAAACTTGTGATCAAAAACTTTTTTTCCTTGATATTTATTACTAAACATTTAAACAAATTTCACTAAACAATGAAATGAATGCTACGCATGTACTATACCCACATAAATAAAAACTAATACAAAATTATTATACTCAAAATCATGTCAAGTATATTAAAATGGGTTTCAAGAAGGCAAATAACAAAAGCCTGCATGTTGCACTTGTTTTTACTGCACTACAAACTTCTTAAAGTACGTTTAAAAATAACAAAAAAACCCAAAACAAAATTAATATCTACAAAATATAATACTATTCCCTGAAAAGTAAATACCGCCCAGAGAGTGAGCTGCCTTGGCAGAGGTTTGCACTCTTGGAGTGGTTCTTGTTACTTCTAAGAAACTCTTCTTTCTCTAAGATGCTCTTTTTATACCCAATCATGTTACTGACCTTTTCTGTATTATTGTAGGGTCTTTACCTTACAATATAAAGCGCCTCAAGGTGACTGTTGTTGTGATTTGGCGCTATATAAATAAAATTGAATTGAATTGAATTAGCAATTAACCTAATTAGTTGCAAAATTAGTTGCTCCTCCAGCTGTTTGTTTTTATGATCACTTACTTGTCCAGCCTTTTGTTGCCCCCGTCCCAACATTTTTTAGATTTAAAATACTCAAAATCAATTTTTCTTAAAATGGTACATTTTCTCAGTTTAAACATTTGATGTGTTTTCCATGCTCTGTTATGTCTATTATGAATAAAATATGGGTTTATGAGATCTGCAAATAATTGCATCTTGTTTGTTTTTTTACATTTTACAAAGCATCCCAACTTTTATAGAATTGGGGTTGTAAATGACCAAGAACATGAAAAAGACAATCCAAAGAAAAGAAAAGAAAGGGAACATGTTAATTGTAGTAATTTGAACTAGAGCTGATAGCACTCTTAATGTTGTTTTTCAGGGTGAAGCAACGATGATGAAGGATGGGAAGGTTTTCCGGGTAGTACAAGAAAACTGCTGGGATCCGAACGCTCGCATACAGGATATGGATAAACATGGTATATGCACAGACACAAATGACACAAACTGTTAGATTGTTTCATCCTGTCGATGCCTAAAAACAGTGCTTGTTTTCATGGTCTTCAGGTGTCACACTGCAGGCCCTTTCAACCGTTCCTGTGATGTTCAGTTATTGGGTAAATGCACAGTCAGTCAGAGCAGATTTGATCTAAAGCAATGTGACTGTTAAAGCTAAAGCTACAACAGTTGTGTCCACTGTGCCCCAGATAACTGAGTTTTGCCTACCAGTACTAATAACAAAGAAGCAAACTTTGCAATTCCACAAGCTGCTTAACTATCTTCTTAAAGAAGTATTCATACTAAGATAAAGAATGTGACAAAAATACATTTCATTTTCACAGACATATTTATTTATTTTAATCTTGTGTTTTAATTACAGGCTAAACCTCATGACACCCTGGATCTCTGTGTTCTTTTAAATGACAATTTGGCTCAGACAGTGCGTAGCCACCCCAAGAGGTTTGTGGGCCTGGGCACGCTGCCCATGCAGGCCCCTGATTTAGCTGTGCTGGAGATGAGGCGCTGTGTGAAGGAGCTAGGCTTCCCTGGGGTCCAGATTGGGTCACATATCAACAACTGGGACCTCAATGCCTCAGAACTCTATCCCTTCTATGCTGTGAGACTTCACATACTTGTATAATAACATGGGGATCATGGTGATAGTATTATTAATTGTGCCTACATTGGTTCTTTCTCTTTTTATTTATGGCCTAATTTCTCATTCACTGATAAATACTGATCCTGCAGTGTGTGTCTTCACTGCAGGAAGCAGAGGATCTGGGCTGTTCCATATTTGTCCACCCATGGGACATGCAGACAGATGGGAGGATGGCTAAGTATTGGCTACCCTGGCTAGTGGGTGAGGAAGATGGAGTGGGAACCGGTCTAGTCAACTAAAAATATAAACAACACTAATATTGGGCTACACAGAATGACTGATGAAGTAATCAGAAGTGAATCCTTTTTCTGTTGATTTTTTAATTTATATTTCACATGCTGTTTAATGCATTGTGAATATGGCCAATGACTGCTTCTACCACTTAGTACATTAACCCCACCATACAGTCATAGGAACAAATAAATACTACTGTTTTTATCTTTTCCATTCCAAAGGTATGCCATCTGAGACAACCATGGCTATTTGCTCGATGATATTTGGTGGTATCTTTGAGAGATTTCCTAAACTGAAAGTCTGCTTTGCTCATGGAGGTATAGAGGAGATAATATCTTGCTCATCATTTTTGTTTACTATTAATATCACAGCAAAATATTAAAAGCATTAGGCAGCCAATTTCAATGTTTTCTTACTTTATGCTCAATTTAAGGTGAAATAAGCCACGGTGTGTTGTTGTTTGACCTTTAGTGTCTGTGTTCATATGGTTACAGGTGGCTCTTTCCCATTCACTGTGGGCAGAATTGAACACGGCCACAAAGTCCGCCCTGACCTGTGTGCAGTTCACAATGATATCAGTCCACGGAAATACCTTGGTTCTTTTTACACCGACTCCCTAGTTCATGATCCTGCCTCCCTGAAGCTGCTCATTGATGTTATTGGAAAAGTGAGCTGGTGTCCAACATTCATTCAGCCCACGAGTCATACCTCTTTGGTGGCAAGAAAGGGTTGATAGATTCAAAAGTCACTGAAGAAGAGCCCACAGTTTTGAGCATAGAGATTGTGGGGTGTGTGGGTATATATAGTATATACTAAACCACTTTAACCTTGGCTTACATTCAAAAGCTATGTGGCATAGTGCAGTAATGATGTGTGGAAACATTGATGTTTCAGCATGGTTACATTGATGACTGGAGCTATTCCTACTTTCACCACTTCATCGTTTTCTGAGTTCACATTTTCCTGTTCCAGGATAAAGTGATGCTGGGAACAGATTATCCATTCCCACTTGGTGAGCTGCAGCCAGGGTCACTCATCGCATCAATGGATGAGTTTGACGACGCACTAAAGGTAACAATATTTTTCTTTCATTCATTTAAGCAATACAAGAAGAACAGTTTTATTGTCATGAATGGAATCTATCACACATGGGAAGAAAGGAAAGGCTTGTTAACAGCAGTGCAAATAATAAGTAGTCTTGAAAAGAATGTTAAAAACCATTACACACATTTTAAAATAGGTTAAAAGTTTGTTTTAGATGTTAATGGATGATTTTTTAATATCTTAAAATAATGACACGCACTGTTTTGTGTTGCAGGATAAACTGCTTACTGGAAACGCACTAGAATTTTTGGGACTGAAACGAGAGCATTTTATATAACAGGACACTGCGATGAAACTGCTTGGATTGACAGTGAATAAATGCAAAAGTTTTTTTTTTTCAAAATATTTGTGTTTGAATGTTTTTTTAAAAAACAGATTTCTAATTACAGAACAATTTTATTATTGTTTAGCATGATAAAGTAAGCATTGCACCTTATTTGCTCAGGCTCAATACAAAAAGTTGATATAAGAAGAGACAGTTGAGGTTGTCATTGTCAGTATGTACAGTAAGGATGGTATGCAATCAATCATTCTCAATTACCCTTGCTTAAATTTTATATTATAATATTAATGTTGCAAATATAATACATTTTCCATCTTTTTGAAGTTGCAGCCTTCCAGTAGGCTGTAAATAAAAATGCTAATATGATGATATAGTGGTGTCGGTGTTGTTAGTGGTGGCTTGTGTCAATGCAGTGTTCTTCTTTCTTACAGTAAAATGGCTTTAGCCAGATGCATCTTTGGTGAATTGTTTATCTACTGCAGATAGTTTTTCTTTTTGCTTTCCACTTCTTCTTCTGTCCTTCACTTGTCCAGTTTCTTCAAATTTTCTAAGGCTACACTGCACACCATGCTGAGCTATGCCAAGTTTTCAGGTAACAGCTCTTTAGGAATCACCTTGTTGATGCAAAAATACTATTTTATGCTTGTCAAACTGTGTGTCTTGGCATTTTTCATAGATTCGACTAAAGAAGTGGGAACAAATGATGTGTTTTTGAAACAAGCTTCTAGTAACAAAGTGCATAAAGACACAATATAAAAATGCTTCTTTGCTAAGTTGTCTGTTATGTGCAGACGGAACAGTGGTTCATTCCTTGAGTTAGGTGTCTTTTTATGCTTGAATGATTCATAGGTCAGTGTTAAGTGACATAACAAAGAATAAAAAAAACATTGCTTTGAAAATGGTCAGGAACAAGGACTGGACTTTAAATGAGTGAACAAGCAGCCAATGTCCAAAGAAAACCTTTGAAAGACCTTAGAAAGCCTGGAGAACTATTGCTAAAGAGCACTTTTAAAAATGACAATAAAATCTGGCTCCTTGGAAACAAAACATAAAGAAATGAGGGCTGGCTCAATGATTTGCAATGCTTTCCTCTCTTCTCGTCCGGATTATTGTAATGCACCTGTCTGACCAAAGTGTCTGTTAATTGTCTCCAGTCTGTCCAAAACTCTGCTGCAAAGCTTTTATCTCACCCTCATAAATCATCATATATTACTCTGCTGTTAACGACTTTTGCAATGACTACCTGTCAAGTTTAGATTTTATGTTAAAATCTTTTACTCTAATGGCCATACAGGGGGATGCGCCCACTTACATTATTGAATTGCTTCACCCCTATAATACAAGCTAGGTTCTTAGGTCACCAGATAGGGACCTTCTTATGATTCTGCATACCTGTCTGAAAACTAAGGATGATTGTGCCTTTCAAACCTTAGCTCCAAAGCTATGGAACGGCTTGCCACTCTCTCTTCATTGACTCTGTGGCCTTGTGTAAAAGGCAGCTTAAAACTCATATGTTTAGACAAGCATTTGAGTCATGCTGTGTGTTTTATGTTCATTTTGTTTGCTTGTGTGCGTCTCCGTTTCATTGTTACGACGTTGATTATTTCTTATTGAATCTACTGTAAAGCGCTTTGTGGCTGTTCTCATCTTAAGAAGTGCTATATAAATAAACTTGAACTTACTTACTTACTAAATGGAAGCTAAAGTTTGTTTTTATGACCCTATGGTCTTTGTGTCCTTCTGTATTCCTCTTTTTTCTTGCAAGAACTGTTAACATCTGTCTCTTAGTTGTTTCTGGGCTTCATTCGCGATCCATTCATAGATGAGCATATCACTTTTTTTGTGAGCCACACATTCCTGGTGTGTTCATTTTAGTAACAATCAAAACGTGGGACATTGTCCAGGTATGTGAGATGAAGAGACAAGGGATGAAATTCAGTCCGCCATAAAATGAGACATCTGGCCACCCAAAGCATAGATTGTTATTATTGGTGGTTTCAGCCTCCTAAAAATAAAAGATGAAAATGTCAATTTCAAATTTAAATCATCAGTAGTAAAAATACAGTTTTAAACAACCTTTTTTTAACTTTAGGAGCAACAGGGCATGATAAGTATCAAGAAAATAGTTGCCTCCATTTCAAGGGGACCTCTATAATATACCTCATACACTTCGAAGGTAGTAACACATATGTAAGAATGCTGTTCATTGACTACAGCTCAGCATTCAACATTGTCATCCCACAGATTCTCTGAGAAGCCTCTCTCTCTTTTGGACTTACATGCTCTCTCTGTAACTGGGTGCTAAACATCCTGTCAGACAATCCCCAGTCAGTCAGAGTTGGAAACTGGACATCAAGCATCAGAACTATGAGCACAGGAACCACTCAGGGGTGCATGCTGAGTCCACTGCTGTACACCCTCTTCACATATGATTGTGTGGCCTCCCAGACCAACACTGCAGCCATTGGGCTCATCATCGACAGGGAGGAGACGGCATATGACATGGCAAGACTGGTGACCTGGTGTCAAGAAAATAAACTTTCCCTAAATGTAGATAAGACCAAGTAGGATTAGGACACAGCAGCACACTCCAATATACATCAGTGAGACAGAGGTAGAGAGGGTGAAAACCTTCAAATTCACTGGGACACACATCAGGGAGGATATCACCTGGTTTCTCAACACCCAGCAGCTTCTGAAGAAATCACAGCAAAAACTGCAATTCCTAAGACAACTGAGGAAATTTGGCATGTCAATGAAAATCCACAGCAACTTCTACAGAAGTACAGTGAGAGTGTCATCATGACCTCAGTTACAGTGTGGCATGGAAGCTGCACAGCTCTCCAATACAATACACCATTGTAGCAGCCTTCCCATCACTACAGGACATTTACACCACCAGGGTCACAGGAGGGCCTACAACATTACTCAGAACAAATCACACCCAAAACACAGCCTCTTCACACTTCTGCCCTCGAGTAGAAGCTACAGGAGCCTGAAATCAAGGACTAAAAGACTCTCAAATATCTTCTACCCATAGATTATCAGAGGCCTGAATAAGACACAGCACTGCTCCTCTCCCACCCCAACGCTACTGTTGACTTCTTTTGGCTGTTCTTTTTAGGGGTTGCCACAATGGTTCATTTGCCTCCACCTCACCCTATCCCTTACATCCTCTTCTGTTACACTAACCCTCTGCATGTCACTACATCCACAAACCTCCTCTGTGGTCCTCCTTTTTTCCTGCCAGCTCCATCTTCAACATCCTTTGCCCAATATATCCACTATCCCTCCTCTGTACATGTCCAAACCATCTCAACTTTGGATCTCTAACCTTGTCTCTAAACCACTCACCGTGAGCTGTCCCTCTAACATAAACATTTATAATTCTGTCCATTTTGGTCACTCCCAACAAAAATCTTAACATCTTCAACTCTGTCACCTCCAGCTCGACTTCCTTTTTTTTTTTTTTTTGTCAGTGCCACCATCTCCAAACTATTATCTGCTATTGCACTAATTTGTACAGCTCTGTTTGCAAACTTGCACAAGACATACGTAGAACTCGGGTTTCCAAGCTCGGGCCTTTTAAACTCATTTCATTTCTTGCATATTTATTACTTGCATTTTCTTTTGTAAATTTCTTGGATCTTTATTTTTATTTTATTCGAATTTTTTTAAATTATTTTGTGTGAAGGGAGGCCGGCAAAATAAGAATTTCATTGTATCGTTTAAACCCCTGTGTTTATTTCCACTGTGCATATAATAAAACTCCTGCTGTAACGCAGCATCTTCATTATTTTAAAAACCGGGCACACAAATCGGAAGAGTCGCGTTTTCCTGTGCGACACTGACGTCACATCCCCTTTCTCGATGCCCAAGCGAACGTTGGGGAGTAATGGCGGCGTGCCGGGGGTCTTCGTCGAAATGGTTTTTCACCCGGGAGCAGCTCGAAAACACGCCGTCCCGCCGATGTGGAGTAGAACCAGATCGGGAGCTCTCCTACCGACAGCAAGCGGCAAATCTGATCCAAGATATGGGTCAAAGACTCAACGTGTATCCTTTGTAAATGAACTTATCCTCGAGCAGGCTGGAAGGGGACATGGCGTTGGCTGGGGCCCGCTATTTGATTTAGAACTGCTTCAGAGGTTGGAGAGCGAGACGCGGAACTTTCAGTTAGTTGGCTTTGGTTTGTTAACGTTATTTTATTGTATTAAGCCGTGTACTTGTAAGTATAGGAACGTATATCACTTTAATTGTTTTCCGTTTGTGCTATCGCGCTAATGTAGCACACTAGCTAATAGTGAGCGTGTTAAAGGCCTTCAGGGCAAGTTTGCAGCTTTTGGTAAATCACAGAAATACGTCTTCACGCAAAAAGACCTTTATTTACGCAGTAACCGTGTTTTTTGATAGAGTGCGTGGCCTGAAGTACACAGTTGTGTTTTTGAAATACATTCTTTCTGTTTTGGTTCAGTTGGTTTCATATTTATGTTGGTGGACTACTTTCAGATTTCTCTCGGGGTTTTGTTTACGCTAATAAGATGCACAGGGATGCGTAACGTGACTTGATCAACTGCCATTCATTAAAAAACATTCCTGAGAGCGTTTGTGGTACATCAGTGCTCCTTCAGCTGATTGAGGAAAACAGTATCTTTCAGAAATTCCAATCCGGTCACTGACTGAAACACAGCACTGAAGCGGCATTGTTAAAAATGGTTCATGTTGTTCTTACTAAACACAAAGAAAAGAGATTTACCTGCAGCCTTTGACACCACTGATCATGCTGTTCTTATTAATAGATTACAGAACTTGGTTGGCATTATCTGGCACTGCTCTCAAATGGTTTTTATCATACTTATCTGACAAATACTTCAGAAGTCATAATAACTGTATGTCCTCATCAGCACCCCTCATATGTGGGGTCCCCTATGGCTCAAAGCTCACCCAGTCTTGTTTCTTTTATTTAAGAAACATTGGAGAAATTAAACATTTTCTGTCATTCAGTCATGTGCGACTTTTAGTACACACTTCAGTTTTCTCCCACCTTGATTATTGTATTTCTGTATTTCACTTTTCATGCGCATCTCAGTCCTTTATTCCATCTTCAGTTGGTCCAGAAAGCAGCAGCTAGGCTGTTAACAAAAACTAACCAGCACTCCCATTTCACACCTATCCTTGGTGCCCTTCACTGGCTTCCGGTGAAATTCAGAATCTATTTTAAAATTTTATTAATAACATACAAAGCCCTACATGGACAGGCTCCTGCCTATATAGCAGAGCTACTGAAACATAACAGCAGTCAGCCGCTCAGATCATCTGATCAGGGTCTCTTAACTGTTCCACGCTGTTATCTTAAAACCAGAGGTGATCACGCTTTTGTGGTTGCAGTGCCTAAAGTTTGGAAAAGCCTTCCTCAGCCTATCAGGTTTGCTGAATCAGTGATTTGTTTTAAACGAATGCTGAAAGCTAATTTTTATAGGTTAGTGTTTTCTTAATCTTTCTCCCATTATTTTTGGCTGTAGATTAGATCTGATGTGTGTGTATGGTGGAATGAATGAAAGACTGTTTGACTGTGTGTCTGTGTGCTGGAACATATGTCTGCTTTTATTCAAACTATGAAGCATTTTGTAACCGTGTTTTAAAAAGTGCTACACAGATAGTTATGATTTATATTATTATTATTGATGGTTTCCTTGACTTTTCCTACAGCTCTCAATTAACAATAAATACAGCAATTGTTTACATGCATAGATTTTATATGCACCACTCTTTCACCAAATTCCATAGGAATGTAAGTATTCTCAATATAGCTTTCTTGTTTACCCACAGCCACGTTTGATGGACTTGACAAAAATACTTAGGTTTTTAAATATCTTTGATTTTATACAGATAATATCTCCAACCACCCTATTCTTGGCTGCAAAAGTGGAAGAGCAACCTCGGAAACTCGAACATGTAATCAAAGTTGCACATGCTTGCCTAAATCCACAAGAACCGCCTCTAGACACAAAAAGTAATGTAAGTATTGGTATCTTTGCATAGTCTATGGTTAATTGTTTTTTTTCTTTCCAGTTGTCTCAGTGGTCATGGTTTCCCTGTGTTAAACTGGTTGTGCCACATTCCCTTACCCTGTAAAGGGGCTCTGATTATCCTGCACTGGCCTGCAGTTGGTGTGTATCAAACAAATACACCTAACGAGGCTTGCAGTAGTAGCGTAATGAGCCTCTCTGTTTGGAGTTTTGGCCATTTGAAATCAGTTGTTAGGGGTTAGGTTAATAGACGCATTACAGTTGTGTTGTAATGACTGTCTATCAAACTTCAGGCATACCTCCAGCAAGCTCAAGAGCTGGTGATACTTGAATCCATAGTGCTGCAGACCCTGGGTAAGTAGTGGTGACTGGAGTGGATGACTTGAGAGCAGTTTGTTTGTCAATATCATTGGTTAATTATAAGTAAGGGAGTAGTGCTATTTATTACTGTTGAAATTGTCTATCACAACCTGCTGACTGAAATGTTTTATTTGCATATGGTTATTTTCTCATACATGTTTTCAATGAATCATGTAAAGGTGACATGTCATTCTCTTTTTGCTAACACCAGTTGTGACTATGGTATTGATTTGTTATTGTAAACAATTTTTCATAGGAATATTTTTCAAATCTTGCGTCAACTTGCAACATTTTATGTTGCGACGAGGGATGCACCGATCCAAGTTTTCCCATTTCTGATGCTATACCGATACCTTGGCTTTAGGTGTCTGCTGGTACTGTTTGCTGATCTTATACCAGTGTTGAAATAATAAACTCTATTCTTCACTGAGGAAAAGACTCCACAACATCAGGTCCAACTTAAACATTACTTTCCTATATTTGTAAAATAAGAGGCAAGAAGTGAATACATCAAAGAACATAGATTTAGTAGATTGGTATTAATTAGTAAAGTAACGCATGACAACAGGCCGAAAGTAAATGCAATGAAAAATGTATTGTGTAAGTGGATTAGTGTTAATCTCATTTAGTTGCACTAGTCTTTGTTTCAACTCAAAATGAAAGTTAATAGGCTGCTGCACACTACTGTATGTTACACTCATGCTAGTTTCTCCTTTTCTTCCTCATAAATTCATGTGTCATATGTGTAACTGATGTGAGGCAAATGAGTGGATTACAAGATGTTACTGCAAGTGAAATAACAGCTCTGAGTGGTCAGTAAGACTAGAAAGCACAATATAAATATGAGTACTTTATATTACATAAGAGCTTCCCAACAAATGTCCTTCTGGCTTCTACATCCCATAATGTCTCTGACACAGAACAAGATAGAATTGAATATATTGGTTGTAGATTGGCATATTGTCATTGATATTGATCCAGCTTCTTGAGTCAGGATTGGGCTAATACCCAATCCAAATATTGGATCAGTGCATCCCTGGTCTGGCTAGAACAGTTTGTGCTCTCTTACTTCAATCCTGGAAAAAGTTTGTCATTTAAATCTCATTTTAAATGTCCTTAAATGGACCATCAAGCTCCAAAATCTACTTTTAACACACAGATGTGAACTAATTTTAATTGATGTTTTTTTTTTTTTTTTTAAGATCACAAAATGACATGTCACCTCCCAACTATGTCTGTGTTGAACTCACCTGTCATGTATTTTGTTCCAGGCTTTGAAATAACTATTGATCACCCACACACTGATGTGGTGAAATGTACCCAGCTAGTGCGAGGTAGAGGCTTCCTTCTTTGCTCTTTGTGCCCTCTGCTCTTGTTTAATCCCACCTCAGATATGGGTGGGGAGGGGGATGAAAACCTTGCTGATTTAATGCTTACATGACCACTTACCTTGTTCTTTTTATGACCTTTTTTGACATAACATAAATGGCATTTGGCAACACTTATTGAGGCAAGACTGAGACTAAATTGTTTTTGAGAGATTACTCTTTTGTTCAAGGATTTCATGTAACTGGGATTACATGTTTTTCTGTTGTCTTATAATAAACCACAGCTATCTACTTGTCACCAATGCTGTAATCTATTATAATAATAATAATAATAATAATCTAAAGGCTACAAAAATGCATCTAGAAAACATTTTTCTGATTTTTCTTTTCTAATGCAACACCAGTATGTGTTCCTCCACCCATAGTTTGTGTTTTTTGTAATACCTCAAGGCTAGATTGCAAGCACCAGAGTAACCTTAAATTTCCTCTTGTAAATGAATAATTGTCTAATGCTATTGTGTAGAAAAGGTAGCTGCCTTTGGTATTGATAAATTGCTCCCATACTTTTGGATTGTGTTGTCTGCCTGAGTAAACTGTAACCCAAAGTCTGTGTAGCCTTTGCAGAGCAGGAGAGAGCAAAGAGAGAAAGAGAAAAATCACCAATCAGAGCGGTGTGTTTAATAGTTTCAAGTATTCTTATTATCAGACATAATTATAAGCTGAAATTCTATTTTTAATTTTAAAAGAATAACACAGGTTTTTTTTCCTGTCTCAGAATAAGCCTGTGACTTTGTCGGTATAT
>VUQS01036264.1:0-18910 GCA_015108495.1 Heterochromis multidens
AGAAAGTTGGTGACCTCTGTGCACTATGCGCCTCAGTATCCGCTGACCCCGCTTTGTGATTTTACGTGGCCTACCACTTCGTGGCTGAGTTGCTGTCGTTCCCAATCGCTTCCACTTTGTTATAATACTACTAACAGTTGACTGTGGAATATTTAGTAGTGAGGAAATTTCACGACTGGACTTGTTGCACAGATGATATTCTATCACGGTACCACGCTGGAATTCACTGAGCTCCTGAGAGCGAGCCATTCTTACACAAATGTTTGTAGAAGCAGTCTGCATGCCTAGGTGCTGGATTTTATACACCTGTGGCCATGGAAGGGATTGGAACAGCCTGTCTATTCTTCTCCTGTTCTCCTCTCCATGTCTCAGCTGGCACTGGCTGGCTCCTCTTCCTCACACACTGCTGAATTTGTTCTGGTGTATCATCAGGGGTGGAGAGCCTCTGGCCCGTCACCTCTCACCTTGCAGCGGTGGGTTTCTCAGTCTCTCCTGACTCTGGACACTTGCAGTCCTAAGACAAATGAAATCAACCACAGCAGTTAACAAAAATAACAGCAAAAGTTATCAAAAATGTATCAAAACATTTGGTAACTTGCTGGATGAAAACACAATTTTGACTTACATGGACATACATTATATAATTTAATCAAAAAGAAGAAATAAGAGAAAGGGGGAAAGGACATAAAATGTTGGGCTTTATAACAAAGATGACAGGCTCAGGTTGTATAAAAGCACCACAGAAACAGGAGGATTTCTGCATTTACTGTTATTACTGTCTTATTATTAGAGGCTCTGTAAAGGATAAGAGCTCATTTAACTATAAACTTCAGCACAACACAGTTAAGTAGTTCTGTTGACTTTACCACAGTCAACTGGTGAAAAAATGTTTCGCTTACAAAATGAAATATCTGCTCGTTTGGCTTCACACTGTCAAACAGACCGAGCTTCGGTAGAAAACTAACTAACCTAATTAACTAACTAACTAACTAACTAACCAACCAACCAACCAAAGCCTGCGGGACCTGAGCCACATTAAGTGGCGACATCACTAATGTCACGTAACTTAGCCGAAATTTAACTAAATTAAACGTTTTAAGATTCTTAGGTATCTTAACATTTGTACCGCTGGACATTTGAGTGAGATAAAACCCAGTACTTACTTTTAAAAGTTTATTCCTGGACCGCTTCGCTCCCGCCGTCCGCCGTCCGCCATTTTTTTCCAAAAAATATCTTACAACGACCGATGCGCAATGAATGTTGGGATAGGGTGGGCCACGAATGCGGATCCACCCGATGCATCCTTCAAATCCCGGGAAAAGGAGGACGCATTTGTGGGCCGCATTTGGAGGAGCCTTCGACGCCTCGCTGTGACGTAATCGGCCTTCAAATGCGACCTTCGAAGGATGCGGCCCCTGAATTTGGACACAGCCGTACAATCAGACCATACAGTATACCCAGAGCAGCACAGTTATAGATTAATATGCTCAAGCCTTTAATACTGCGTGCCTTCTTTTGGATTAAAAGTTAATAACTAACTTAAAAATGATTTTCAGTATTGCTTTCCTGTAATTCATCTGCAGCCTCAGCAGAAGAGAGAACCAAGCTGCACAGCTCAGCTCCTTCTTTTCATCTTTCTTCTCCTGTCTTTTATCTCTTCTTTGACTTTTGCTTCTCTCTGTATACAGTCTACATCTGCCCATCCATCTGCATTCATTCTTCATCTCTGTCATGGCCTTAGGAATGTGTTGCCCTTTGCTCCCAAAAATATTTCCCCCAGACTCAAAATATGTTGAATTTCCTTGTGTAATTGCTTCATATTTTTCTAATCTGACTTTAAAACCGTTGCTACTCACTATTAATACAAACTCAGCTTTGCTGTCCTCTGAGGATTAAATAATGCAGAGTGTATAACAGGAAGACTTAAAGAGGATTCAGCAGCATTTAGAAACAGGTAAATCTTTTCAAGTATTCAGTTTTTCAAAGTTGCACCAGATTTAATTAGGAAGCCACCAGTTTGACAGCAAGTTTATTCTTTAATGTCACATTACCATTTCAGTCAAGAGCACACTGGTTTTCTTTTTACACTAACTAAGGACCAAAGCTGAAAGCAAGACTGAATTTTAACATTGAGCAATTTGATTAGTTCCTGCAGTGTGACTACAAGCCCAAGCATACAACCATAAAGAATTATCCACAATCACTGGCATCTAGAAGGGCACTCAGAGTGATTCCTCTGCCAAAGCCAGTGCCAATGCAAATGCCTGTGTCAATGCCAATGACAATGTCAATGCAAGAGCCGATTCCCTGTTTAGATTTTTTTTTTTGCACAGAGTGATTATGGATCCAAACCATAATTCACTCAGTCCTTCATTTTGCCCATGCTTCACTTCCCCACCAAGTGAAATTCAGCTCAGTAGTTTTTTTGTAATCTTGCTGACAAATAAACATTTTTTTTTTCTGTTTACTGCACTTTGCAAGAAGTTACTTATTAATCCTCTAAGGTCTAAGCTGTCATAGGTGATAATCCTAACTCTAACTCTATATTTTGGAGAGAGGCAAAAAGGGCTTTTTTGAAAAGAAAAAAACCCCAGCTTTTTAATGCATGTCAGTCAGAACGGTGATTTTCTTTGTTTGCTGATTGCGAGAACAATTTAATAAAAACAAAAGTTACATATTCTGATTGCCTAGGGTTGGAGTCATCATTGATAATGATAGAGATACCTATTTAAGCCTTTCTTTTTTTTTGACAACATCCTGAGCCTCATGGGGACAGAACATGCGTTAACTGGTAACTAGTAAAGATTAGAAGTTAAAGCCTGTTTACTGTAGCTGTACTGTTTGTGTACTGCTGCCAAAGTCTGACTAGAATACTGGACTTTTTTTCATGGTCTTTGTAAGGCTGTAAAAGGTTTTCGTCATAAATCCAGATTCCTTCTTTCTTTGCGTTTTTCTTTTTCTTTATCTTTGCCTCCTGTGTTCCCTCAGTCTTTGTCTTATTGTTTTTGTTTTTTTTTTTCTATGTGAGTCTCTTTCAGTATACTTCCTGTTTTAATTTGAAGTTTAGTTCCCTGTGTGGTTGTTGACATTTTTACTTCCCTTCTTTGCTTTTTTCCCACCAATGTTAGGGCCTGATTTACTAAACAGGGCAAAACTGTGTTTTCTTCCTAAATACCAACAGTACTTTCTTTACATTAAAACCCAGACTGCGCTGGCTCAGCACGTTAGTAAATCTGGCCCTTAGTGTCTCATTAGGTTACCTCTTCCTGATTCCCCTTCTGTAAATATACTTAAACTCACAGTTAATATAAGTAGTTATATAAAAAGCATATTTTAAAAATACTAGTATCCTTTAGTCCCATTGTGTCACTTGTGTCAGATATTAGGTCCACTCAAGGGTTTTTCTCTGAAGTGACAACTTTTAAGATGTATTTGTTTCATTTTTGTGTTTCTCACTTCTGCTTTAGACTGCATTTTGCCTTCCTCTGATTTGGACCCAAGAAATGCCAAACCAGTCACTGCCCATTTAGACTCCTTTTATGATCATGTTACTGAGGAATGTGCCAAGTGTGGTATGATGGAGGAGGTGGTTTTGGAGCTGTTTGGAAGAAGTCTACACGCAGAGTGGAGCAGGCAGCAGTCATTTTAGGGGAAAAACACTTTTAAAAGAGAACAACTTTTTGACAAACATGGGAGCCATTCATCTAAATGACCTCCTCAGTTGTCTAGACAGATGAAGAACAGACATACAGGGATTTCTTGAGTATTAGTTAAAAAAATAAATAAATAGATAAAGCACTTAAAGTTAATTGAGTAATGAATTACTTTCTGGAGTGGGAGGTGCTACTGTATATATAAACATCTCCTCTGGAGACTCATTTTGTCAGGCAATGGTGGTGAGAAGGCCAACGTGAGCTATTATTAATCTCTGGCTCTCTTCCACAGCATGTCTTTCTCCCCTCACCCCCAACCGGTCGCGGCGGATGGCTGCCCCTCCCTGAGCCTGGTTCCGCCGGAGGTTTCTTCCTGTTAAAAGGGAGTTTTTCCTTCCCACTGTTGCCAAGTGCTTGCTCATAGGGGGTCGTCTGATTGTTGGGGTTTTCTCTGTATTATTGTAGGGTCTTTACCTTACAATATAAAGCGCCTTGAGGCGACTTTTGTTGTGATTTGGCGCTATATAAATAAAATTGAATTGAATTGAACGTGGCTGTACTGCCAGGGGCCCAAATGACAGTTGTTACCTTCAGTTTTGGTTTATTATCTTTAAGAATTTTGCAGGTATTTTTGATTTTTCTCCAGTCTCAATTGTTTTTCTTTGATTTAATTTTTTATTTTTTTGTTTCTAAGCCAAACTGACCTGCACTCTAAATATGCTGCAATGAGGAAAAAGAGACTGCACCTGGCTTCGGGATTTTTTTCAGATTTTGTCAGGATTTTTTCAGGTGGACAGGGACATTAGTCAGAGCAGTAAGAAGAAATCTACAGGGATGGTGTAAGTTGTAATGTAAAAGTCCCTCCTGGACTGTGAGCGAATGTTTCTGAGGCTGAATATTGAACTGCCAGCTGTGGAATGTGTCTATATTACTCACTAAGGGAATTCTCCTCCATCATTGCTTTAGCCTTTTGAATTCAGTTTGAATCAATAAACTGTTTAGATTCCTCTATCAGCTGATGCAGAGGTCATCCAGATGGCTCTGACTACAGATAATTAGTTGATCACGACCATCCTCTGCACCACTTACTGCAAACTTTCTCTAAAAACTGTTGCAGCTCTGCAAAGTATCTTTCTTGCGTCATATGTCACTACCTGGATTTTACTTATTAAGCTATTTAGGTTTTGATTTATTGAGCTCTTCACTGTTTTATGTTCTATTTCAATTCAATTCAATTTTATTTATATAGCGCCAAATCACAACAAAAGTCGCCTCAAGGCGCTTTATATTGTAAGGTAAAGACCCTACAATAATACAGAGAAAACCCCAACAATCAAACGATGAATTCTATTTAATTGAGCTCTTTCTTTTATGGGATTTTTTACCTTTCTAAGCTGTTTGTTCATATTGTATTTATTTTATTGAGGTAGATTGTTTTTTTGTTTTCATGTTTTGGCTGCTGTAAAAGCAATTTCCTAACTTTTGGGATAATAAAGTGTAATTTATCTTATCTTAAATAAAAAGATGTGAATCCTTCAATAGTTTTAATGTCCTACATTTATGCCTCATTTATGCTCAGTCAACTCACACAATCCTCATTTTACTTTAAATCAGAATCAGAGTCAGAATACTTTATTAATCCCAGAGGAAATTATGTAAAAGAAACACTGTTTTTTGTTGTTGTCAAAAGTTTTACCCTGGCATACTTAACTATACAATAGTAAGCTAACACAGATGTGATGTAGGTTAATGCAGTTTTGTACATAATTTCCTTTAAACAGAAAAGCATTGTAGCTACCAAACTACTGACATCTAGGAACACGATAAAAACACTACAAACAAACCCCAAACCAACTTACTTCTGAAGGCTGCAATGTGACAGAAAAAGTGAGGGAAAAAATACCCTAGAGTTTGCAAACTAACTGCAAATTCACTCGGCTTAATTAAACCCAAACATCACAGAATGAACTCAAAGACAAAAGTAACACTTTGAACGCTCAGCAGCAAAAGCACTCTTGTCAAAAGATTTCACTTTCATGTCAAAGGTGAAAGTTAAAAAAGCAAAAGGATGAAGAAAAGATCAGTGCTGTTCAGTGGGTAAATTTGGCAGGATGAAAATGAATATTTGATATTTGTGCTCTTCTCGAGAACTGCGATAAATATTCAAGAGAGGGCAAAGCCTGGAGAGCTCCTCTTCACGAGATGAGACATCCAAGAGGCTGCACGTGTACACACACACAAACACACTTAGGCTGAAACTAAAGGACTGCACACACACACACACACACACACACATTAAGAATAAATAAAACTCAAAGAAGTGCATTTACAACATACACATATTTGGAAAGTACAAAAACAGTATTCAAATTGGGGATTTCCGCTTTATTTCTGCTCGAATAAACACAACTGTGCAATTGTGTACATGCTGACAATAACTTGTGTATAACACACATCTCTTTAAAGCTCCAAAAGGTGGCACATGTCAAGCCTGAGAGAAAGCTCCTTTTGTTCCTACCCATATATGAAAACATTCAAATCACATCATTTTTACTACTGGAACTATTAAACCACACATTATAGAGAGAACAGTGGGTGATACTTTTTCATGTTAGTATTTACACTTATACCTTTACTGTACATAAGAGCCTTTCCTTTACCTGCCTTTAACATTGCTCACCAGCTACTTTTTATCAATACATGCTGCTGTTTGGGCGCTGTGAAAAACTACTGTAAGTAAACTCCATGATTCAGCAGCTTGTACAGCCATCTTTACTTGTAGGCATTTGTTTATACACCACTCCCTTAAGGTCCCGCCACAGCATTTTCAGTCAGGTTAAGGTCTGAACTTTGACTGCGCCATTGCATTCTTTTCTTTTTCAGCCATTCTGTTGCAGGTTTGCTGCTGTGCTTGGGATCATTGTCCTGTTGCATGATCCAATTTTGGCCAAGCTTTAGCTGATGAACAAATGGCCTCACATTTGACTCTAGAATACTTTGGTCAACTCAATGACTGCAAGGTGCCCAGGTCCTGTGGCTGAAAATCAAGCCCAAATCATCACCTCTCCCCCACTGTGCTTGACAGTTGGTGTGAGGTGTTTGTGCTGATACGCTGTGCTTGGGTATCACCAAAAGCTCTGCACCATCATGTTTGTCTATGATGTACCATTATGGTGTATTCTGTTTAGCCACCAGAACATAATGCAAATGGAATTTGCCAAATTAAAAAAATGCAACTGACATTAACTTAAGTTAAACACTCACTGTCATGATCACGCAGGAGAATTTTCTCCAAGCATGACATCCCTCAGACAAAAAGTGGTTCATCCCAAGGACAAAACTCCCAAACACAAACTCAACAAGATAGTGTATGCTATGCAGTGCAGTGAAGAGAACCCGGACCTCTACACAGAAGAAACCAAACAGCCACTCCACAAATGCATGGCACAACATAGAAGAGCCACCTCGACAGGACAAGACTCAGCTGTACACCTGCACTAACAAAGGACAAAGGACACTCTTTCAAGGATGCCAGTGTTCACATTTTGGAAATGAAGACAGGCGCTTCAACCCCCACTCACACCTTGCCTCAGGTGACCTCAATAGGTCACATGATGGGTTGGGACAAGGTCTCACAGTGGTTTCACCCTTAACCCCCAGTGATGGTAATGACCCACGCCTCTTTTCACACCTTGGCTCATGTGATGACTCACGTGATCAATGGTGCGTCAACGACCCTCAGGACCAAAGGAGAAAACCCCCACTAGGGGTTAAATACCTGGAACTGTCCATCATTTGTTTTTAGAATTGAAGAAGCCTCTTGGATGAGAGGTAAAATGTCTTCGCAAACCTAAAGAAGTCCAGTTGCCTTCTTTTTTCAAGCTCTCAAAACTACCTTATCAATGAGTCAAAAGCAGCCATAACCACTATCATGTCTTTATTTTACACCAGCATATGGGCAGTAAATACTGGTATTGATAAGAAGCACTGGTATCAATAATTGGTATTATCAATAAAATGCTAACATATAACTTTCAATCACTTACCGTAGTGGTCTCAGGGTCCTGAGCAGCCTCAGCACTCTGAGCATGCCCAGGATCTTGGTTTCCGATTGGGAAATGAGAGACACCAGGATGTCAATAACAGAAATCATGACGAGCATCCCATCCAGAACGTTCCAGCTGCTCCTCAGGTATGCCTTGTCCCCGAAAAAAAAGCCCATAGACACGATCTGGACAGCAAAGAGGACCAAGATATGTTAATATAAAGTAGAGTAGAGCTATTGTATGCTAGTAATATAGCAGAAAGCACAAAGTTTAGACTGCTGCAGTGCCAGTTTGGTATGGATATTAGTTAAAATGAATTATTCACTCTGAATATAAGTAGCTGACAAATGATACACGAATCAGTAATTTAATATCTATTTTTGTCTGTGTGGCTGCAATTTGTTTATCAAGCCAACTTTCTATTTATTAGGAGTCAGCTCTTAATGTCCCATATGCCCAGTTATTGACTTAGAGGAGTGACTGTTTGTTTGGCAGTGAAGATCATAAAAGCTGCAAGCACTCCAAACTTCATTTCTATTTCCATAGGTTCTACTCATCACATATTCTGCCTATGAAGCAATTTGCATTCCAGAAAATTAGAGATGGACTGACTGTGTGTGTGTGTGTGTTTTTTTTCCCTGGGCTAAAACTTATTTAATTAAGCCAAGACAACTATTTTTGCTTCATGCAATTTTAAAATACTGAACGGAAAAGATGAGATGTCTTTGGATAGAAAATAATTTATATAAGTTGATATTAATAATGTGAAAGAAGGATTAATAAACAAAGGTTGCATGCTGTTGTTTTGGCGTTATTAATAAGTCATTATTTTCATTTAATTCTATTGTATACTACATTCAATTTGAGAGATTTTAAAGACTCACCACTACCAGTAAAAGTTTGAATGCACCTAGGGGTTTTCTTTGCATTTTCTGTCTCTGATTGTGTAGAAATATATTAAAGTCACAGAAAACACAGTCACACATGGAATTCAGTAGTTTGGTAGCTCAGAATGAGCCACTGTGGCGATGACTATGCACATAAGCAAGATCAGTAAATACAATAAGTCTGTGTTACCTTGTTTAATAAAAATCTACATTGCTATCCTGTTGATTTCTAAACATAAATACCTGTTGTGTTTGAGTGAATAAAGCCCCACCTAACTAAGCTGTTTCAAAAAAATCTTGTAAAAGTCATTTGGTGGGCTTTCTTGCCTTTTTAATGTGTTTGAGACCATCAGTTGTGTTAAGCTGAAGTACAGTCATGTGAAAAGTAAAGTTTTCATAGTACTCTAATGCGTCCTGTGAAAAACTAACTACACCTCATGATTCAGTAGCTTGTACAGCCACCTTCAGCAGCAAAAACCTGCAGTACTTGTTTTCTGTATAATATTACCAGTCTGTCACATTGTTATGGAAGAAATTTGACCAACTCTTCATTGCAATACTTGATTCTTTTGTTTTTCAGCCATTCTGTTGTAGATTTGCAACTGTGGGATCATTGTCCTGTTGCAAGACCCATTTTCACCTAAGCTTTACCTCTTAAAAACATGGCCTCACATTTGACTCTACAATACTTTGGTATACAGAGGAGTTCATGGTCCACTCAATGACCGCAAGGTGCCCAGGTCCTGCGGCTGCAAATCAAGCCCAAATCATTACCCCTCCACCACCGTGCTTGATAGTTGGTATGAAGTGGTTGTGCCGATATGCTGTCTTTGGTTTTTCCCAAACATTATGGCCAAACATCTCCTCTTTGGTCTTGTCTGTCCATAGGACATTGTTTCAATTCAATTCAATTTTATTTATATAAGCGCCAAATCACAACAGTCACCTCAAGGCACTTTATATGGTAAGGTAAAGACCCTACAATAATACAGAAAAACCCTAACAATCCGACAATACCCTGTGAGCAAGCACTTGGCGACAGTGGGAAGGAAAAACTCCCTTTTAACAGGAAGAAACCTCCGGCAGAGCCAGGCTCTATCTGCAGCTATCTGCTGCGACCGGTCTACCCTTCAAAAGCAGTGAACTATGCCCACAGTTGAAAGTTTGCTACAACAAGCCAAGGTGCAGACAAGAAAGTCACTGTTTTTTTTCTAAATCATAACTGCCATGACTTCATTAGCAAGCAGTTGCCTATTTACACATTTAGATGTGTTAAAATTATTAAAATTATTTATTTAGTCATAGTTTTGGTGATCTAGCCAGTGTATGTCTAATGATTACTGTCCTTTTAGCTCTGTTTTGGACTTAAGAAAACATCCTGCTCTTCAGCAGTTACATTTTCAATTGTAAATTTGTTTGTGTACCTTTTGTAGCCTCTTTTGGACTGTCTTACTGGAACAAAAGGTTACCTCCTGCATCTTGAAATCAGGTAAGAGAAAACCAAAACCACCTAAATAATGAAAAGAATGATGCTAAAACAGCTGAAAGAGCAGTCATTCCTGGTGTGTTTATCTCCATGGCTCACACATTTCACTTTAAACATAACCATTTGCTCTCCTGGTTATACAAAAATACTAACCAGAGCAGCTTTAAAAAGAGAAAAACACACTACACTGCAGAAATCTTACAGTGAATGCAGGCAGGGTTAAGCCTAGAAAATTCTTTGCTCAAAAGAAGATAGCAACTACTGTAAAACACAAGGCAGTAAGTGCTTTGTTGGGGGCCATTTAGTTTGCCACACTCGAGTGACTTTAGTACATTAGGCATTCTTGTCAGTTGAAGCTGCTCTTCTGTGTTTGGTTCACAAGAGGCCAGGCAAAGAGAATGTGTTCAGACAAGATGCTACAAAGCAAGGACAGCTGGAAGTCAACACATCACACATGTCCACAGCATTGCAGGACAAAATCTAACAGCAGAGGCAAACATCACAGTTACTTCTTGTCAATTTTTGGTGTACTAATGTGTTTATTTGACATGCAGGTTCGAGCTAACAACATGCCAATTCTGTGCTGCTGCCATTCTAGCAGTATGCAAAATCCACTCTTGACAGAATTCAATGAACAAGAAACCTTTTTGAGTTTCTTTATAAGTAAAGTAGTTTGTATTCAGTGTAATACAAGCGACAAATTGCTTGTCAGAATTACCAAGCACTGAGCACAAAATAAAATATGCAGTATTTAAAAAGTAAACTATTAAGGCTAATTTAAATCAAAACTTTCACTAAAAAATGCAAATGTGTTCTCCTAAGAGAAAAAAAACTGTTTTCCTTTCCTATTCACAGTGCTTAATATGCATACTGTTTTGGCATAAGCACAAACAATTCAAATAAAGGTCAGTGTGACCATTGTGAAAAGGCATTAAAAGCAACAACTGACAATTCTGATACAGGAAGAACATGGGTAATGTTATAGCAGAGCAAAAATCCACATTTGTCCCTGATTCCCTGATCAGTTGACATGCAAACTTGCTGTGTCACTTTCAGACTAAAGCGCCCACTCTAAGACACTCATTGGTCACTAATGTAGTGCTGTCTGCTGGCCTGCTGGAGCTAAGTTCATACATTATCACTTTGACCCCGAGGCTAACAGCTAAGCCCCAGTTCTGTCTGCCTTAACTTAGCTCATTCACATTCCACCTCCAGCCACTTCTCCCTACTGTGGTGCTACGGGAGCTGTTGATTTGCCTAATGCCTTAACTAAATTAGAATGATAACCCTGCGGACTGGAATATGTGATGTTCAGCTCGAGGCAAGTTTTTACATGTTTTGGGTTTTGTACAACAGAGATGAGGCAACACTGGGGGCTGTCAGCTGAATGTTTATCAGAGCCTGGGGCCTCATTAAGACACAATGTGCTCCTTGACCTTGGCAGGCAGCTATGGCTGTACCATAATGCGTCATTCAGTGGCATCCCAATTGCAAATGCAAAGTGCCTTTTTTTTTCAAGTGGAGACAAGGCAATCTTGACCCTGTGAATAACATAAAGAAACAAGCAGATGTTGCCTCTGTACACATGCTGTCAAGTAAAACAGAAGCAGTAATTATCAGTGTTAGAAACACTAAGACGCTCAGCTGGAGATTGTGCATATCAAATATCAAAATGTCAGAACTAATGATTGGATTTATCAATATGAGCATAAGCCTGGCTTCTCAATGTGTTTGTACTAATGGAGCAGATACTCTGGAGACGCCCCCAAATGTTTCTTGATTTATGGCAGGAGCAATTACATCGCGCCAGTGTACCGATGCTTGATGGGCGAATCGGTGCAGGTAATTAGAAAGAATAATGAAACAGGGAGTCATGGGAATTTATCCCTACATCAAAAAAACTAATCAAAGATAAATGGGCTATCCATATTACCCAGTCATTATGCCGGAAAGATTATTGTTTTAAATCCCTGTGTGCAGCAGCTATGGACTCGTTCTCAAACAAAATCCATTACTCTGCTGACACCTCCAACTTATTTGGAAACTGATTGATATTCCATGGCTCATGAGCATTCCTCCAGTTTACGTTTTCAGTTTTTTTGGGCGAGACAACGGAGGGGAGAATTTCAGACCGAGAAGAGCGACTTTTGATGGATTTACAAAACATTGCAGACATGAGAAATTTGAGCCACATACATAAAGACACACAGAAAAACACACAAGATCTATGTCTTAGAACTCAGTGAAGGAATAGAATACATAAATGCAATTAGGAATAAAAGATTCAAAGATAAAATCGCCACATTAAAGCCACACACATTAAGCTGCCACATTAAAGTGCAGCAGTGGAACTGTTGTACGGATTTCTATACTGTAAACACTGAAGGTAGATTTAGTTCACTTTCAAACTACTCTCTTTGGTCTATCTTTGGCTGCAAGGCACTTCTGTACTATATTGCTGATGCAGAGGCAGAAGAAATTATTTCATTTCTTTGGAATTTTTAAATAAAATTTATGTTTATTATGTTTATTTTTGTTTTTGATGAATGTTTGATGACAGGAAGACATGAAGCAAAGGCAGAAATTGATGGTTGAAGAACTTTAGAAAAAAAAAATTGAATGAAAACATGAAATTATAAATTTGTTCTGTGGACCTAGAGTTTATAGTTTAATACGGGAATTGTGGAATAATCTAATTTCCTTCTTATTCGTGCTCAAATTGAAGTTTAGTTCGGCTCAGTTCAAAAAGTGAAAATGGGGGACTAAGATAGCCTTGCTCTACTCAGAGTGACTAAATAGGAATACATACATTAAATCTGCCTCTTCCATGCAAACACACATAGACAGGAACATTTAACCAAATATTAGTGGGGGTGTATGTATACTTTTGACCCTGTGTGGATCAGAGAAAATCCAAAATAAATTCAAACTTGTGCACCTAATTCTTGATTTTTAAAGTCATTAAAGATGTATGCTGTACAATCATTCCACCATGGAAAAAGAGCATTTTAAAGAAATCATTCAAAGCCCAGAATTACCATGATATTCATGCCCATGATGAGTGGATGTAAACTTTTGACCACAAGTGTAGATAGATAGATAAAAACACATTCTTTTTGGAAGGAGCAAAGCTACATATTTAGCATACAGAGTGCATCAAATCAGTCATCTTGTGAAAGAACATTTATTTGGCTCATATTTGAACCACAATATATTTTCCAGCCTTACTCTACAGCCTTTCATTAATTTTGTTGTTCTATCCAATAACTAAACAAAAATACACAGAAGAATAACTTTCAGAATTTCACCGATCTGTGTCACGGTCTAACACCAGGATATTAGCATCCATTGTTCACAAAGTGACTCACATAATAGCTACAGATGAGAAAAGACACTGTATCAGCTTTCATTTCTGATGCTTTATTTACAGAGTAGGACTACACTGGGATGAGCTTAGAGTTAGATAGATAGAAAACAGTCTCTAGAAGGTGGCAGACTGCAACCGCTGATTCAGTCCGGCTTCTTGTCCATTTGTGGCCAAAAGAATCAGCAGCCAACATCTCAGCCAACACTCTAATCACAGGCTCACAGCAGCAATCACAGATCTAGCCACTAATCAGTCACAAACACGTGCGCACAAACAAGCCTAAATGCAGCCTGGTGCAAACCAGTTCCTGCACATATAGTCCTGCAAACACAAATATATTTATATTAAATATATTTTAGCTTTTATATTTTGCCTGTAATCTTACCATAATGAAACTTTGTATTGTGTGGATGCAGTATGTGAAGACATTCTTCAAAACCTACAGTACAAGCTAACCGATGCCCACACTCTCCTTACACACATACAAATCCCTGCCGCCTGGGTTTCCTCCAAAAGAACAAAGTCTTCACTGGCAGCGGGGATCAAAACATGCGGATGGCCAAACTGGAATTTAGCTTTATAGCAGAACAACATGCTGGCCTTTGTTTAGCTAACATGACAACCCAAAAACCAGCCTCGCATCCAAATTTTTACAATCTGCTTTGCACAAAGACACCATGCTTTACATCTCCTCACTGTCAAGGAATATGATGCTGGGTGTTCAGGATGGTGTTGACATGTAAGCACTCTGCCATTTGCCTGGGAAAAAAAAGCAAAGGGCCAGCAGCAGACAACATCAAAGCAGCGCGCCTGGTCCCTCCTGTTAAACCTCTCTTTTGGTTGATTGTAATTAAAGATAGAGGCGAACGCGAGCAGTATGTCTCCCAGAGAAAATAATTATGTGGCTCTTCCAGTGAAGAGGGCATGTGGGTGGTGGAGAGAGGAGAGGAGAGGAGGGAGGGGGTGGTGGTGAATGAATGTTAAGCCATGCAGTGGCTGAGGTGTGTGCGTGGAGGGAGGGAAAGCCACAGGGGACTGCAGCGGTTGAGGTCGAAGCGAGTGCAGAGGACTGTGGGTCATCACTCCTCTTTGCACTGCTCTTCATTCAAAATCCCTCTACACATACACACACACACCGACAACACAAAATCCCTGATGGCTGATCAGAGGGCGGAATGGGAGAAAAAAGATAGAGAAAAATAGAGGTTGGAGGTTAGGATGTGCATGCATGGTTGTCTTTAAGACAGCTTTCCCACCAGAGGCCGGTCAGGGTGTAATGTTAAATGGAGACGAGGGTGAAATGAAGTCCACTAGTTGAAGATGCACATCATACAGCTGTGAAACAGAATTCAGTGTGCCTAATTTTCTAAGAACCATTCGCTCAGTCTTCTTGGCACAGCACCAGGTAAGTGTCATGCACACTACAAAATCACAACACACTAAAGCTAATTTCATGTGCTTGTGGCTTTGATTTGTCATTGATGTTTTTGCAGCGTAACAAGATAGTGGTCCATGACAGTAGCCATAATGAAAGTGCAGCCAGATAGTGATCCATGATGGCAAACAGTGAGCTAGTGGAGCAGGATGGTGATCCATCAAGCAGGCATCATCCAGCCTGGATAAAGAGAGATTAGTCTATCCTTCTGATGTTGCATATACTGGAAATTAAAAAACAACAAATTCTAAACATGCACAACATTTGTGTTAAACCAAGTCTTGCCTTCTTATTGTACTAATTATTTGCCATTTGCAGCTAAGAATTGTTTACTCAAGTGGAAGATGGCGATTATTTAACATTGTTGTCAAGCTATGTGCCCTTTCTTTGACTCCGACTGTAGAGGACTGTTATGTTTTGTGGCTCTTCAATCAGTAAAAGAAAACTCATTTAATCTAACAACACAGCTTGACTATTTAAGTGTTCTTTTTTTCAGAAGCATAGAAAAATATTGTCTTGGCTTGGCTGTCATATTGTGTTTTTCTAATTTATAATTAAAGGCTTGCTGCTTCAGTGAGCAGCAAGCCTTTAATTGTAACATTGTGATCAGCAATGTTGCCATGACTTGAGCATTGGCGCTGTTGTAAGGCTATATACTAGATAGATGTAATCAAGAAGAATTTGAAAAAGTTTGAATTCAAAGTGCTTCTTGTTTTGATAGCATGTACTAGACCAAATATAAAAACTAATTTCTTAAAAGAGTCAAGGAGAGAAGCTAACTTTCTTCCTTGGTGACATGCTGAAGTTACTAATTTAGCAAGAATATAAACAGGGAAAGCCCCTTGCATGAAGTCTGTATTGGCAGTTATTGGTTTCCATTTACTTGTATTAGATGGACAAAGGAGGAGGAAGAACCAGTATTGAATTGGTGTGTATTATATGGTGCCATGGCTGGTTGTGCTTTTGGAGAAAAGAAAAGAAAAGAAAAGAAAAGAAAAGAAAAGAAAAACAGTTGTATGCTGCTCCCTTGATTGTGATTATGGAGTTTTAGCAATACAATTCTGGCATAATAAGTGAACTCTCTGCGGTAGGTTTTAATGTCAAACCCTACTAAAAACTTTAAGAAGCAAATTTCTGTGTATATTGACTGTGCTTTCAAAAAAGTTTGGATAACAGGAGTACCATATATGTTGAGTACCATATTTGTCCAGTATTTTATGGTCTGCCTAAAGTACATAAGTCTACTAGCCCTTTGCCCAGCTGCAGCAAATTTTAGTAGTCTTACAGCGCTTCTGTCACAAGTTGATATCCTACTTAAATTTTAATGTGAGAATGTTCGCCTTCAAAGCTGTACCACACTGCTACAGCCAACACATTTCAAAAGGCTCAACTTTCACTTTGAAGGCAAATGTTCCTTATGTCACACTTTTCACAGTTTCACTACCACTTGGAGAGTAGTTGGCAAGTGTTTGCAGACAAGTTGGAGTCTTCCATGCAAACTACCAGTGAATACGGCAATCTCCTATTGACCAAAGCAATCACAAGGTTTTTCAGTGAAGCATATACGTATGTCTCTTTGTGGCCGATTTCATGTAGCAACTGCCAGCAACCTCCCAGCTGTTTGGGGAACACAAACCAGTCTCTAGGTCTGAGTGAATGGGTTTAAGCAAACAATTTCATAGCAACTTACATTAACCTCCAAAAACTTCCAGCAACTTGCCACACACATTTTCCCCTAACAACGGATGTTTGCCAGATGGTCGCTGACCGGACTTTCTGTGTGACTAGGACCTTAGGAGTTTTTCACGCTAAGAAATTGTCTGCAGAATTGTCTGATTTTCTGAAAAATTCATTCAACTGTCTTACTTTCACTATGGAATAGCATTAAATCTTTGTCTACTTTTTAGACGACTTACTTATAGCTACAACTTTATCTCAAACCACTGAGCAGAAACCAGTTTTTATAAGCTGAGTGTAATCATCTGAAACAACTCATTACACATTACAAAGATATTGCAGTACTGACACAGATTTACAGTCTAAAGCTACTGAAATGAAACAGTTTCTAAGAAAGGAGTCACCCTGCAATGCACATTTCTTCAGGCTATCAGAGGGCTGAATATAGAGAGGAAATCTATGCTACTTAAAAAAAAAAACAAAAAACAAAACAACAAAAACTAGTGCTATCAATACTGCTAATCATACTCCTATAGCAGGTAGGATCAAAAATATTATCCTCAAATATTGTAGTATTCTCCAAAGTGACCCATCTTTAAAAAATATCAGTTCTGTGCCTCATCTGATCATGTTTAAATGTTGCAATGTGAGAGACAGTCTTGTTCACTCTGATAGAGGAAACCACCTAACACTGTCTTCTTGCATTGTGGCCACTGTACAAAATGTTCAAATTCCTCAGAGACAAAGTATTTTAGACATCCACATACTGGCAAACAGGCTCCATCAAGTCCTTCATTAACTGTCACACACATGTTGTCTACATATTAAAATATGGTCCTGTATATTTCAGACAAACAACACAATATATAAAACTGTGTATAGTTGAACATAAGACTGCAAGACTACACAAACCATGGACTACACACTTGTGAGTCATTACACACAGGCCAACCACGACTCCACAGCATCTGAGTAACAGAACAAATCTGTCTCCTAGAGGGAGTGACATCATCAGCTCACCACTCTGCAGGTATTCTCACACTGAACACAGTAAAGCCCTTTGGCATAAATGAAGAACCAAATATGTCACATTTCCTCTAATTTGTCACACTTCATTGATGCTTAGAATTACAATCTTTGCATTTTTAACATTAAGTTTAGGTCTGTATTCCTGTGTCTTGTTTCTGACTCAACATCTTGTTTACATGAAATACTTAGCTGTTGTGTTTTCTTGGAGCTGTCATACTTTAACAAATGTAGTCTTTATCCCTGTATCTTTAAGGGGTTCTGTGTCTCTGTTTCTAACAGGCCATTGGGGGTATGATAACTGGACATATGCTAACTCCCAGTCTTGGATTCATCATATAATTGATTTGAAATCCTATCCAACCAAATGTCCAAAGAGAGTTGTACACACAATCTGGGTTGACTATAACTGGTTGCCAAATGTCACTATCCACTCTGACTCTGAGGTACACAGTATGTGGAAACTTAAGTCTGTTTGCACAATAAAAGGCTGTTAATTAATCATTCTCTTCTGGCCTTTCAAAGGTTGCTGTCCTACAGGTGAAAAGAAGTTGCACTTTGCTGAAGGGTTAATGGAGAGCCCAGACTTGGATTGGATAAATTTAGCTGGTCCATTTTATAGTGTGACCAGGCAAATTTTGCAGGTTTATGTGCCTAATTATCAAGTCGCAGCTGGTACACAGGCTGTAGCAATGCACTGTACAGATATCGCTCTTATTTCTCATACAGAAATGAGAGTGATATGGATCTTCTTATTTAACTCTGAGCAAGAAAGAAGTACCTTTCCTAAAATGTCAAACTGTTGCTTTAAATTCCTCCATGGACATTCAGCAGCAAGGATAAAATGGTCACTGAGGGCAATAAAAGAAGAAAAGTGTAGCATATTTACAGGTGTGGTAAAAACAAAAATCTGTCAGAACCACTAACAGATTCATTACATGAACTTTGCTGTTGATCAATGACAACAGTCCCATTAACATAACTGCCGACATCCATTAAAGCATTTTAGTGGCAAGTTTTACTTCCTTTCACCATGAAAATGTAAGAGTTTAAAACTGATATACACAGCACATAAAAGTTTTTTTTTTTTCTGTTTTTTAAAAATGACTTAAGTTAAAGGGAAAAACAAAGGAGTACAATTGATCTTCAAAAAGTACAAAAATCACCAATCATCTCCCCTGGTACTTGATATGCTCTCTATTGTTATGGAGAATCCTCATGAAATGAAAGCACTACTGGGCCTCAGCTTGTCTTTCATTACTTTGAGACACAAATGAAAATTGAAGCTCTTCCGTTGTTTCTTTCTTTTTTTTTTTTTTTTTTATTCCCGTAC
>VUQS01036269.1:0-42843 GCA_015108495.1 Heterochromis multidens
TGTTATGTAATGTAACGTCCCTCCAACAGAAGACAGAGGCGATCGGTGTTCCGCTTACCAGCCGTTTATTAGGAACAGTACACAGGCTACTGTGGGCCGTAGCCAACGCCAAGAACAAGCAAAACGCTCCTTTTGCATTAACAATCCCTCTTTTTCAACTCTCGCGCTCCCGCTCTCTCGCCTCGCACCACACACACCCACATAACATCCACCCCCCCATACACTCTCAGCCAACCACAAGCATGTTCTCCTATAGACTCTCTGTCATAGGTAACTGATATGATTGACAGGCTAAACAGCCTCTAGACTATTACGCCTTCAAGGACACTCAGTAAATCACATTGTTGTAGGTGTGAAGCAACTCTGCCCTAACTATGTGGCAATTCTGAACACAATAACATTCTTAACACAACAATCAGGTTAACTTGTAATCCAGTCCGTTACAATACAATGAAAATAGCAAGGGACTTAAACAAGATCCTTGCGGAATGCCACGTAAAAATGCAGACACATCTGACCAAAAATTGCCCAAAAATATTCTATCACCAAGAAATGAAGTGAACCACTCCAAGGCAAAGCTGGAAATCCCTACCATGTGGTTTAACCTGTGGATTAAGATTTGACGATTAACAGTAAGCTGAGCTAAGTTCTAGCAAAACAAGGACTGGGCAGTCACCCAAATCTGCAGCCATTAAAAGATCATTTGAGACTTTAAGGAGAGCTGTTTGAGTGGAATGTAACTTCCTAAAACCAGATTGCAAGTTATCAAGAATATTGTGCTTCTCCACAACCTTCCTTAATTGTGTCCCAACAACCTTTTCTAATATTTTGACGATGAAAGGAGTGTTTTGAAATGGATCTATAGCTTGTGTGTAGTGACGGGTCCAGGTTTGGTTTTTTCAACAGTGGTTGGATACCCCCCTGTTTAAAGCAGCTGGGGACACACCTGACAACAAAGAGGAATTTATCAGTGACCACAGAGGGCCCAGTGGAGTCAAAAACTTTAAGGAACACGGATGTGGGTAACATATCAGCTGGGTTCGTTCTTAGGGTTTCATTTGGGTTAATTTGGGCAATCTAAGGGAACTACATTTTCTCGTCTCTTTTCTCACTGATCTTATCTTGGAATTTTTTAAAAAAGTCATTGCAGTCCTTATCTGAAAAAACTCTTGTACATGTTGGAGGAGATACAATGTTACTCACTGTATCAAGGAGAACCTTTTTTCTAATGCAAGTATTTTTGAGAAGTAAGCAGCTTTCGTGTTTTTCACCATGTCATTAAAGCTAGACGAGTTTTTTCAAATGAAGCTTGTGGACCTCAAGTTTTGAGGTGGTGCTCAGTTTTATGGCAAATCTACCTAAAACTTCGGATGGATTCAGTGATCCAAGGAGGAGATTTAACAGTGCTGACTTGTCTAAGTTTAAGAGGTGCCACTTTGTCCAGTATATTTAAACACCGTGAACTGAAAGAAGCAGCATACAGTTCCACATCCACATCATTAATTACAACCAGAATTTTATCAAACATTTCTGCAAATTTGTCCATCACAGAGTCAGTTATACACTGCTCAAAAAAATCATGGGAACACTTTGAAAACACATCATATCTCAATGGGAAAAATATCATGTTGGATATCTATACTGACATGGACTAGGTAATGTGTTAGGAATGAAAGGATGCCACATTGTTTGATGGAAATGAAAATTGTCAACCTGCAGAAAGTCAAAGTGAAAAAATGATGCAGCAGGCTAATCTGTTTTGCAGAAATTTCATTGCAGCAACTCAAAATGGTACTCAGTAGTGTGTATGGCCCCCACGTGCTTGTTTGCGTGCCTGACAACGTCGGGGCATGCTCCTATTGAGACGACGGATGGTGTCCTGGGGGATCTCCTCCCAGATCTTGACCAGGCCATCACTGAGCTCCTGGACAGTCTGAGGTGCAACCTGGCAGCATCAGATGTACTGAAACATAATGTCCCAAAGGTTCTCCATTTGATTTAGGTCAGGGGAGCATGGGAGCCAGTCAGTAGTATCGTAAGTAAGTTCTTCATCCTCCAGAAACTGCCTGCATACTCTTGCCACATGAGGCTGGGTATTGTCATGCACCGGGGGAATCCAGAACCTACTGCACCAGCGTAGGGTCTGACAGAAGGTCCAAGGATTTCATCCCGATACCTAATGGCAGTCAGTTTGCCATTTCCTAGCCTATAGATATCCATCCATGGATATGCCTTTCCAGACCATCACTGACCCACCACCAAACTGGTCATGCTGAACGATGTTACAGGCAGCATACCATTCTCCACACCTTTTCCTTTTTCTGGTACTCTATGGCAAATGCCAGTCGGGCTCCACGGTGCCGGGCAGTGAGCACAGGGCCCAGTAGAGGACGTCGGGCCCTCAGACCATTCTCATGAAGTCTGTTTCTGATTGTTTGGTCAGAGACATTCACACCAGTGGCTTGCTGGAAGTCATTATGTAGGGCTCTGGCAGTGCTCATCCTGTTCCTCCTTACACAAAGGAGCAGATACTGGTTCTGCTGATGGGTTAAGGACATTTTACGGCCCTGTCCAGCTCTCCTAGAGTAACTGCCTGTATCCTGGAATCGCCTCCATTCTCTTGAGACTGTGCTGGGAGACACAGCAAACCTTCTGGCAATGACACATATTGATGCGCCTACCTGGAGAAGTTGGACTACCTGTGCAACCTCTGTAGGGTCCAGGTATTACCATGTGCTACCAGTAATGACACTGACCAAATGCAAAACTAGTGAAAAAACAATCAGAAAAGATGAGGGGAAAAAATGTTACTGGACTCCACTTGTAAAAACCATTCCTGTTTTGGGGGTTGTCTCATTGTTGCACCTCTAATGCACCTATTGTTAATTTCATCAACACCTGGTACAGTCTGCCAGGCAAAGTTCAATTAAGTGCGAGAATTCCATATTCCGCTACCATGTTTTAGTTAAAAACATAAAATCCAGATTTGTGAGAAAAAGATCATTAAGAACAAACGACTCGTTCGAGATTGAGCAACAGTGAAATAGAGCGATATTAATTGGAAAGGGTGAAGCAGTTCTGGTTAATACAGAAGGGACTCGGTGTAAGTGAGCTGTGCACACTCCCAGGGCCTTTTCCATGCCACTCACAATAGGCCAGGGGTGATGGTGTGGTCATCAGCATGCTCTGGAAAGACTCATCTCAGAAGAGAGGTCCTGATAAGGCCAGTGCGAAGAACCCATGAGTTTCACTTTAGCAAAAACATCCAACGCAGGCGCTAGTTCTTCAGTTCGTCTCCGGTACTTCTTTACCCTTATTTGAATGCCCACTGTCCCTTCTTGCCTCCTTGAAGGTCTTGTCATCAGGGATTGGTTGCTCCTGCTGCTGCGAGGTGCAAGCAAAAGTGGGAGGTCATGAGCATCAGCCTTTTTTTGAGGAAACTAGACAAGTAGAGGACAAAAAAAGAAGTGATAGGCCTAAAAAATACCTACAGCAGATGAACAGTATCTGACAGTTGAAATAAGAAAAAAAATCCAGCACAGAGCTGACACAGGATGCATTTGGTCCTTCAGGTGTTCCATCTACAGTTCACTGAACCTCATCAGAAACGGTCTCAATGGCAGGATGGTTGTCAAGAAGCTATTCGTAGAGAAGGGAACGAGAGGGGTATGCTGAATTATATAAGAACTGGACTGAAAATCAGTGGTAAGAGAATTATTGTTAGTATATACGGAAGTGGTGAGGAGAATGTACAACAGTGACTACAGCCATGTGTAAAACACGGTGGCGGCTTTGTCATGGTTTGAGGCTGCATTTCAGCCTGTGGTATTAGGGATCTTGTCAAAATTAATGGAATTATGAATGCAAAAAAGTACTGAGATTTTGGTCCACCATGCAATACCATCTGGAAAGTGTCTGATTGGCAAAAGTATACTTGGACAGCAAAACAGACAGTGGAACATTATCAGACCTGGCTTCCCCAGAACCTGGACAGTACTGTAACTTTTTAATACGTTTAACTAAAAAAAGAAATACAAAACACAGTTCCTTTTCTTGTGTTTGCCTCTATTGGATTTTTTCTCCTCTTTGCCTCCTTTCAATCTCAGAATTTATGTAAAAGCTGCTGTTTTGCATGCTAGGATTGAGAACTTTAACACTTGCTTTATATCATTTTGCTGGGAGCCTGACAGATACACAGACACACAGGCATACACACACACACACAATCTGATGTAATGGGAGATCTTCTCATGCAATGTAACTTTTGATCCACTTTTCTTTGCTTAGTTATGCTCACAGCAGCTACACACACACGTGTGTGCCTGCGCATACAAAAGGTATTTTCCCTGACTATCTCACCCTGTGTTCTCTGTGACACACACGTCAAGTCTCACAAATGGCAACCTCTCTCTTTACAAACTCAAATTTGGACCCATCAGGTTGCCCAACGCCCTGGCCCAGTTTAGAAAGCCAGTCCCTGCAGTCCTGAGCCTTCACTGGCACTCTCTCTTATATGCACACACACTGTCTATTATACACATACACAGAATGTTACTGTATTCTGTTTCTCTCTGTTGGTTTGTAACATACCTACTTCAAGCTGTTTAGAACACTCGACTTTACATAGTAAAAGTTAAAAAGTTGGACAGCTGGTAAATAGACTGGTACTTAAAAAGTGCATTTCTACTCTGAGCACAAACACACCAAGGACACACTAGTTCAGTGTTGCCTCAGATGTTATCTAATGGCATCATAGCATCTGCCACTAGCACCTTTAGAACTTGCTTCTCATTTAGGAAGAGCACTTTTTTTTGGTTTTGTTTTGGGTTTTTTTAACCACCAGAGGTAACAGGCAGCCGACTCCACCAGAGGCCAGCCATCCCGGCACGAGCCGAGGACGGGGCCCCAGGCGGCTGAGAACCGCCCGGCACCTGGCAGAGATGGATTCCCCCCAGGGCCAGCTGGACACAGCCAACCCAGCCCTGAACCACCAGCTGATCTCTGCCTCTTCGCCCCAGACAGGGCGCAGGAAATAGGGGTGTAGGAAGAATTTGTGTGAGAGGAAGAGCACTTACTGAAAGGAAGAGCACTTACTGTAAGTGCAAAGGAACTTACTGTACCAAAGCCAAAGTACTCACCTCTGGTGTGCAGACTTGACATAAAAAAGGCCCCGGCCAACTGGCAGATTTGGAGCAGGAACCTTCTTACTGTTGATGTGACAGTGCTAATCTGCGCACCACAGGGTTTTATATTTAATAGTTTGTGAAATATTTGTTCAAACATTACCTCAAATTTCAAAGTTGGGCAAAAATATGGCAAAAATATGCTGAAAGTGGGTCAACGGACCATTTTTCAATTCAATTCAATTTCAATTCAATTTTATTTATATAGCGCCAAATCACAACAACAGTCACCTCAAGGCGCTTTATATTGTAAGGTAAAGACCCTACAATAATACAGAAAAAACCCAACAATCAGACGATCCCCTATGAGCAAGCACTTGGTGACAGTGGAAAGGAAAAACTCTCTTTTAACAGGAAGAAACCGCCAGGACAACCAGGCTCAGGGAGGGGCAGCCATCTGCAACCGGTTGGGGGTGAGGGGAGGAAGACAGGACAAAAGATGAAAGACAGGACAAAAGACCCCTCTGAAAATATGCTGCAGTAGATCAAAAACTGAATCGATGCTGCTGAAGTGAAACAGAGCAAAGTTACAGAGGTTTGATTAGAGAAATAGCTAAGCGTTTTGCAATTTGGCACAATTTGGCACCATCTGTGAAAGTTGAAATGTCTTTGGTATTGAATAGCAGAAGTTAGGCTTTCTTGCTGGAGATCATTTTTGCAAACATGATGCGTAATTTTGGTCTTCTTTTGCTTCTGGTTCAGTGAATTTTGGTCGGAGCGTGACAAAACTTGTAGTTTTGGAATCTGTGAGAACTGTGCTTTCAACATAGATGTTTAATTGTTTGTTGTTTTAGCTGTGTTGGTGGTCACTGAAATGGTTTTGTGAGCTTTTAGCTGAGATTCTGATGTTTCTGTTGATACCACACATGTCTATATTTAAATAGCAGACCCTGCGGCATAGCCAATGAGACCAGATGTTCCACGTCTTGCCCCCGTTACCGGGGCCATTGGGGTTTAACAGGTTATACGCTTAGTCATGCTGTTTTTTAATATGTTAGAGTTTGGAAGTCATAGGGGATTGCAGGCTGTTCTGTCAAGATTTTCTCTATATGGTTAGAACACATCACTGACAATAAATGGCAGCTATTATATTAAGTAGTAAAAACAAGACTACAAGATGTGTTTTAATGTGTGTGTGTGTGTGTGTGTGTGTGTGTGTGTGTGCATGTATATGTACCTTGACGTAATACTTAGATGTACATCAGTGCGAGTTGAGTGTCTATGTATGTGTGTATGCAATATTTGAGTTTGTATTTAGTAGTTTGGTATTCATCTGGGAGTAGAAACTGAGGCATCACTGTGATCTATTCATGTTTTAGCCCTCTGGATGAGGCTAATTGAAGTTTACATACAGTTTGAGAAGATTTAATATCAGGTCATCAGTTGAATGTGAGGAAAAATGAGTCATGAGTTATATGTAAAACCTTAGCATTTTTCATAATGTCATTTTTCTGCTGAACTGAAAATGGAAGATAATTATGTTGGTCACACATGTCATAGATGAACGGGGTATTACGCATTTTTGTGGTTCAATGGAGGCAGATGATTAATGGCCTTTTCTTTTGTCATTTTCATTTAGTAATAAGTGTGTCAGAGCGAGGCATGACACTGAAATCCATTAGGATAAGAAGATACAATTTATTTGGGCTGATTCACTTGTAGCTAGTCCATCAACAGAGAGAAAATAGGTCAATGATTGAAGCCCATGGATTGTGCCTGAAAGAGGACGGGTGCAATAGGTCCAGTCCAGGCAGAATCAGAAACACAGGGATCTTCACAAGATTCCAGAAATCCCAGAAATCCTATAGACACATGCAGAGTGAAGTTATAAAAACTCTCCTTAAGGTCACTTACTGTAAGCATGATTTCATGAAAGCAAATGTAGCCACCCAGTGTGACCTGGGGGCCTGTGCATGCCCTTGCATTTGCTTGCCTACTCATAAAGTAAATGGGGTGGATATACTGTCAGCAAGGGGCCATACAATTCTGGGATGCTTGCTTGATATATACTGTAGCAGACTGCACGCTTGCCTGCCTTGGCTTGCCCACAACTTAATATTCTTCTGCCAACCCTACAATCACCTCATATAAGTGCTGGTCCAATGCCTGCTAAAAACCTGCCATAACACTGATTTTGAACATTCAACTGTTCTTGCTCCCCTTATCTTTTCTTTGTGTTATTTTAACACTTTTCCTTTTCAGAGACAAAGGATATATTTAACACAGCCCTGATTGTTGTTTATTTGTCTCTCTTATTTTAGTTTTTTTTTTTTACGATCTTAGTGTTCTTTGTCTGAGCCTATCTATTTCTTTCTCATTTTCTTTTATCCTCCTGTACTCTCTCTTCCTGCTCTGTCTGTCAGTATGTGCTTAGTACTGTTATTTAATGCTGTTGCTGTTGCTAATACTTTTTTTATTTGCTTGTGTTTTGCTGTTGTTGTTGTTTTCTTTTGTTTTTAATTGGTGAGCTTTCTAACCTCAGTTCATTCTGTTATGGCACACCACAGTCCAGGATGATGCTGCCCCAGGTACCCAGGAGTACATTATGTTACGGCAGGATTCCATCCACTCTGCGGATATAAGGAGTAAAGGGTCCCCCTTTCGTGCTAAGTGTCACGAAATCTTCTGCTGCCCACTGAAGCAAGTCGTCCACAAAGAGAACGCAGAACCCGAAGGTTTGTTTGCACCCCTCCTTGTTTTGATTTGCTGATGCTCCTCACTTCCTTTGCCAACTGTCATCTTGCCCCCACCTCCCCCCCATATTCTGTCCCTCCAAACTAAGTTCTTTTTCATTTCTGTCCCATTTTTAGAGAGCATCTGGTGCGCTTCTGCATGTGTGTGTTTGTGCACGAATGCGTGCCTGTGTGCAAGTGTGAGTGTTAGGCATATTAGACGACCCAGTGCTTAGGGGATATTTGCTAGCAGAGAACTTGTAGGACGGCGTCTCTCCCTGGGCCTCGTCCAGTTCAGTGTGTGTTTGTGTGAGTGTATGTGTGTCTGCCTGCATACCCGTTATGTTGGACTGAGGAGCATAGCATCTGTAGCTCCTGCCCACCCCTCCCTACCCCAAACCATTAACTCGGTCATTGCCACCCTGAGGCGCATGCACAGACCAAAACAAAGTGCAAAAAGAAAAGGGGTTATAGATGGAGGCAGCTGCTGCCCTAATGAGTTCAATGACTAGGCGATTTCAGTATGTGCTTCCACTTCAACTGGCCCAATAAAACAAAACAAAACAAAAGGTTGTGAAGATTATGTTTCATATCCATGACTAAAGAGTGATCTACTCATCCACAGACTGCAAGTCAGCAAACCCCTCCTCCCTCTCCTTCTTCCCTGTGTTTCCTATGCTTCTGCCTGTGGCTCTGTGGTCTTGGTTGCTGCAGCCTACCTAACCATTGCTTCCTTCCTTCTCTCCCTGCCTAACATTATTTTACTTTGCATTTTTCCCCCCATATTTTCTTTTCCTGCTTCAATACTTGCTGTATGCAGCTATGAGAATAATATATACCTGCATACAGTACAAGTAAACAGCCTTTGTTAAGATAAAAATGTGTATTTAAAAAAAAGCAAAAAAAACAAAAAAAACTTTGTGCTCCAAGCATGTTACTGCACCTTGCTCTGTCTGGCATTCAGGTTCTTTGACTACCTCATTTATCATTTAATCTTCTGTAGAGTGTTAAGATTGTAGAAATTGCTTTCCTTTGCAGACTTCGTGATGGGTAAGAGATGAACTCTCACACACATTATGATTTCTACAATGTGCTGGTCTGTATTCAAATGTCATGTTTAGTACAGTTTCTGGACCTGTCATGTTAGTTGACCTGTTGATAGTGTTCTGTTTACCCACTGAAGGACTCGAGCAAACGTACTTATCCTTGTGAGGAAAGAGAGTGAGGGTGAGAGAGAGATAAAGTAGTGGTATACTAACAGAGGTCTGGCTGGAGAATTACAGATGTATTATTCAGTTTGTCTGCAGCTCCAGTTGGACGTGACTGAATTTACAAAGGAAGGAGGGGAGAGTACAGCTCTTACGTAAGCTGTTCATGAGGACGTCATTTATGTTGATGTATGATGTGTATGGAAACTGTGTTATTAAACTGTTATGTGGAACAGGCTATATAGACACAAATACACATACACAGATTATAAATGATGTGTAATTCTCTCATGATAATCTTTGCAAAAGCACAAAAAAAGACCCCACATGAAAAAAACAAAAATACTTGATATTTTTGTGATAGATGGCAACAAATTTGCGTTTACATTTGTTGAAAAAGTGGTATTTGATGCATGTTTGTGCGTTGTCAGAAATCTGAGCAAGCAAGTCAGCCCCGTCACACTGTTACCGTGGCAACAACATTTCAACTGCTTTGTGTTGCTTATTAATGATTTTCATGGATTCTAGAATACTTAGCTCTGTGTCTAACAGAGTTTGTAAGTCACAGTGGACTGCAGTGCAGACTGTTGCATTTTGTTACATTTTTCCCTGTATGGTTAAAGTACATCAATGACAGTAAATAGCAGCTATCACATGAAGTAGTAAAAACAAGACTTTTTTGTGCCATTGAGAAGCTGGAGTAGATATGCTATTGTTGAACTGTTGACAGTGGCTCTTGCTCTGAGATGTATGATCAGTGAGATCCTTTAACTTCACATGTCCAGAGACATGCTTGACATCCTCAGGCCTGTGTGTGCTGCTGTCAAAGAGTTTGTTCTCTGTATTATCCAAACTCTCCTTGACTCAGTCTGTGTAACTATCTTTTTCTCTTTATTCTTAAATCATTGTTTTCTGCTTCTGTTTTTCTCTTTAGCTCTGTTCTGTGTCTCCACAGTAGAAACAAAAGATGGTGCCTGAGGAGCAGATCTGTGTAAATATCCATCCATAATTCAAAGTACTGCAAGACTTTGTGTTTATAGTTTGAGGCTATATAATATATAAACAGACAGACAACTATCCAGTGTAATGTGGGAAGTATAGTGCTTAAACGTGATGTATGGTATTTGCGTGTGATATACTTAATAAGGCATGGGAATTTTTCCAGTTGAATTATGCTTTCCTGTCCATTTCAGACACAAGAGGGATTTTTTGTCATATTGGCTGACTTTAGATTGCAGGAGTTTTAAAATGCTAACTGATGTAGAAATGTGACTGTTTTGCAGAAAGAAATGTCACATGCTGTCACTTTTGAGATGCACAAATGCCCATTTCACAAACTTGTCTTATCATATATATCCCTGTCTCTCGTTGTCTTTTTCTGTCTCTCACACACAGAGACATTCTAGGTCTCACACACATTCGTATTCAAGCACCTATGAAGAACTTGAATAAGTTATGGTATAGGTTAATAATTTTTTTTTTAAATTGTGGCCATTTGGAGATGCCTTCTAAATACATTTTTAATGGAAGTGATGAGGCACAATATCCACAGTCCTCATTTTTTGGAAAAACTTTGAAGTTAGTCATAGTCACCTTATAGACAACATCTGTAGACAACTTTCATCCATAAAATTACAAAAGAAAACTTAATTTTTTTCCTATTTTCTCTTTGAGCTTTCACAAAGTGTTAATTTGTTCATTATAATGGGCACAGAGTGACACAAAAAGAACATTACATAGAAAGTATGGCTGCCACTGGTCCCATTCTGTACTAGTGGCAGCCATACTGGATACAAAAAGTAGCCACCTCTGTTCGAAACATTGACAAAGTCACCAACTTCCATCCCTTTAGGCCTTTTATTTTCATTCTTTTCACAATAGCTTTATAACCTGAGCCAATCATAGCTGTCACTGAACTTGTAATGCTGAAACAATGAGAACCAGGACCTGTGCAACATTTATTCTATTATCTAATGTGTTTCTACTGTACTGACAAATATTTAATCCGCTGCCAAGGAAATGAAAACAGAAATGCCAGAGGAGTAAGTAGTAGCACCATTTATTTCCCACTTATGCATGGCGGTGAATCACCACAAAGTTGCAATTACATTTCAGGGGGTTTAGCTGCTGATAATAGAGCATTCTGTTGAGGTATCTCACTGAGGCCTGCACATTACTGCAATATGGAAGAGACCAAACATGCAGCCATTGGATGCACTCATTCCACAGTAGCAGCTTGTCTAATTTTCTCTCTGTCCTTTGCGATCTGTCTTTCCGCATGAAAGCAATAACTCTAAGTTGATGCATAAATAGACTATGCATGAATAAATCATGTGTATGGTAATGCGATTTGGTACCTGGAGAGAGCATGCTAGCAGAAAAGCGTCAATGTCATATCAGCACTGCAAGACAAAACCTCTGCATCAGCATTGGTATAGGAGTAGAAGAAGTCAAAACCAGAAGCAGAAAGAAGTCGTGAATTTTTTTTCCCAAAGTTTTTTCCAGAAAGTCTGCTTTCAAAAATTGAGTGGTGCATGATGGGCCAAAACATCACCAAAGTGCACCCTATGCCAGCAGATGTGACATCACTTTTGCCGTGTGTTCACAAGGGCGACAATGGCAAGTATAATGGGCCCTTTAAGAGGAGGCTCATTTCTGCTGCTTGTACCCACGTTCTCATTCTTTCAGTCACTACCCAGAGCTCTTGGCTATAGTTAAGGGTAGGAACATCCCAGCAACATTTTGACGCTGAATAACAATTGGCTTGCAGTCTTTTCTAAACATCTAGTCATTGTTGAAAAACAGTTTCAAAATGAAAGGTATGAGGTATGTCTTCGACGTCACCTAGACATTGTAGTTAAACTTTCTAGTAAGAGAAAGTTTGTGCTCAAGAATAATTTTCTACTATATTTAGGGCAAAGGCATTTAATTCCCTCTTTGCAATGATCTGATCTGTATTTCTCACTTTGTAAGAGACTCTCTGACACAACTTTTAGTCTACATGGAAACAACATTAACATCTGTCCGTTTACGGTTCCGTTTTTGCTGTCGTACTGTGACCAGTTTTGACCAAGGAGATGTGGTTGTGGTTTCAACCATGTTTGCTGGGGTAGATCGACTGGTAAATTAACAACCTCGCTTTCACACTCAGCTCTCTCTTCACCACAGCAAATTGGTACAGTGTCCGCATCACTGCTGACGCCAGACCAATCCCTCTGTCAATCTGCTGCTCCACTCTCCCCTCACTCGTGAACAAGACCCCAAGATACTTAAATTCCTCCATTTGGGGCAGCAATTCATCCCTGACCCATAGTGACCACTCCACCCTTTTCTGGCTGAGAACCATGTCCTTAGACTTGGAGGTGCTGACTCAGCTGCAAGCTAAAAAAAACATGCAAAAGTGGCCACTTTCATCAGTAAATTATTGAACAAGACATATAAATCTTATAGATATACGAACATATATAACATAAAAAAATTATCACAAGTTATCTGTTTGCTCTCCACATGGGTTTCAAAGTCATATACTGTACATAAAAACAGTACATATTTTAATGAAAATGTTTCTCTGATTTTGGCAGAAATGTTGATTCAGCATTAATTTCTGGCACCTTTGAAGCTTAAACTGACAGCATAAACAATCAGCAGGAGCGGGTGTTCATTGCAACATTAACAAGAAATTATTCTAGAGACCAACGCAGAAAAGTCAAGTTGCCAGGCTTATTACATTCCATCATTGTCTATTTAATTAACATTTTTCTCTCCCCTGCACACCTCAGTTTCTCTCCTCATGGCAATATCCACACAGAGTGAAATAAAAAAGCAAATGACCGGGACCATTCTGTTTATAGATACAGTAAATTGGTTTGATATGAATGGATATACAGTTCAGTACACAGTTTATATTATGCATCATGTCATTCTAGTTACTCAAAATTTGCACTGTGCAGTGTGAGGAGATAATGCATATCAACCACAACTTCTCTCTTACATATTTGAAAAAAAGAAAAACTTTCTTAAATGAATCAGAATTGTCAAAGGCTAGCCCTAAATCTAACGGAGCATGTGATAGGTTTAGGGCATGCAGCAAATGGTCTTCCTTATCACAAATTTTACACCATTAGTTTATATAGCATGTCAGCAAAGCTACTCCCTGATTGTAGAAAATTCCAAATTTTTTAAATCTTTTTTAAAATTTAAAATTTATTATTAATATATTTTGTATTTATTACTTGATCAACTTATTCTTATTCTATTTTTATAGAGTGAATGTTGTTATTGTGTGTAGGAGCAGCCGACCACATGATTTATGAATTTCCTTCATGAATGAATAAAATATGATTTTTTTTATTGTATGAATTAAAGCTAGCATTGATAAATAACAGCTGCTAAATTTTAATTCATTGGGAAATACTAGTTATTTATTTCATGTTGTCCTAGGACAGCAGTAATAGTCTTAATTTATTATGTCTGTTTATTCCCCATGTCCACATTAGTAGGGCTAATGATGTCGATAGTCCCATCACTGCCTGACTTCTTCACCCAGCTTGACACTAAAATCCCAGCTTATGTCATTAATGGACTTTGTTTTATTCACTAAAGTTCATGTTTAACTACAGTCTGGGTCTAAATCCAAACCAAACACTAACAATCAGTAGAGTAGTTACGTTAAAGTAACTGTGACACAAGCAGTGTGTACATTTTTCCCAGAGTAAACAAGCATTAAGCTATTTAATTGGGGCAATGAGGCACGCTGCTGAGTCAGCACCACATTAATGAGAAGCGAGCAAATTGGCTTCTGACAGCTGCCAGGATGGAGATTACAGATATACACAAATTAGTGTCACTTACTGGGTAGAAGGGGAAGACGTTCAGTGGATGTAATATATTAACCGTTTAAAAAACACTGCATCCTATTTCTAAGTAGCATAACATGCTGCTTCTGTGATGCTGTTGTGACCTTATCTACAACATCTGTCCTGCACTGAAAAACTATGCCTGTGTACGACACAAGTTCATTCTCTCCCTCCAAATGCTTGTATTAATAAACTTCACACTTTAAAGAATTAATAGACCTCTGGTTTTTTCAATTTACAATATCACACTATCTTAATAATATGTTAAAAAGCTCCCAGTTGGTGGTTTGTAAATCAAAAGTGTTAACTGAGTTGCTCTTGAGTATATGCTCTGCTATGCCAAAGCAAACAGTGTAGGGGTTGATTTTTTTTATGCGTCTTAAATTCTTTTCTTTCTTTTTCCCAGTAGATAATTATGAGAAAATAAGCTAGGGTAGTTTGAAAGCACTGCAGCTACAAAAGCTTTGTTGTTATTGATATCTGCTGAGACAAAATTTAAACCCACATTGGATTCTGAAGCATTATACTCTAGTGGACAATGCATTCATTATAACCGGAATCTATATATATGGAAATCCTGGAGGTTTGATATTTTTATCTTTTTTTTTACGTTTTTTTCTCCCACTACACTAGAAACTCACACAATACCAGTCAAAATCAATATACTGCACACTATACTGTGTTTGGTCCTCTGCCAACACTGCAGCATGCCACTGCTAGTTATTCAACAGCTTGTTCCCTCCCCAAGTCATAACACATACATTCACTGGTAGAGACTGCCCACTCTTCCTTCTTGTGTTCCTTTTTTTCTTTAGTGCTTACTCTTGAAGCTAAAACAAAACTTAAATTAACCATCTTCGTGTAATTGTGAGAAAAAAAAGCAGCAAATCAGTGCTAAAACCTTCACCCTCTTCCTATAGTTGTACAGTTGTAGTTGAAACTTGCATGCATTTTTTATTTTTTTTGCTCCCAGAGTGTAAGGGCTGAAACCATATTAATTGGACAAATTCAACCATTTTCTATGGTTTTCTTTGGCCCTCATTCAATCTCTGGTTTCAGCAAGGTTTCTGCATTCTATTATTGGCTTGTAGGAACAAGATACTAAATGACCAGTTTTAGCTGTTTGTTTATATACTCACTAACTGATTTAACTGCAGAGCAGAAATGCTAAAGATTAAATTGGGGGAAATTTGCATGTGATGTGACTGTCGCATGTTTTGCCCCCCAGGAAAACTAATGTCCCGTGCAGTTCATAACAGATATGATCAGATACAATCAGCTAAGTACAGTATTTTCATGCAACCTTTTAATAACACAAAAACATAATTCAAAAACACATCATGTATCGATCCAATATCTGCTTCAAAAACTCTAAAATGAATAGGGACATTACATGTAAGATTTAAATTTCCAGTTTATAAATTCGCACTTGCTGAACAGTCCTTACCTTTGAAAATAATCTCTCATCTTCCTCTTCTGTCCTGTCTTTCTGACATCTTTCTCCATCTCTCTGTGACACACATTAACATTTTATTTTCTCTCCCTGGGAAATACAGCAACTGTACATTAGCTAGCACACACATTTTGTGACAAACTGCGTAGAAACAGTTTGCGTGTTTCGTGATATTTGTTGAGCTCTTTGAAAAGTTGCATTTGAAATTCCCTCGCCACTTAAAGAAATGCTACTCTGTTTATGTTTGCTCCTCTTCTGTAGCCCTAGCTATATGCTGAGTACTGTGATTGCAACTTAATTTACATCGGCACCATGATTGCATCACAGGGATGAGAAGAAAAAGGGTGTGTGTTGAGGCTGTAACAAGACCGTGGGATGTCATTATTTTCTTATTACTGAGCAAGTATCCCTGTGCCATCACTGGAAGAAATGCAAGGCTGCAATATGCAAAAAATGTATTAATTTGACAGTAACATGCATTAACCTACATTCAGATTTAATTGCTCATTAACTGAAGGTGCCAGAATGCCAGTCCAGATTGATCCAGCCCACTTTAACCTTTGGTTACAACTGATGACCAAATTTAAGTACTTTTAAAACATGTTAGTTATTATTATGTTTATATGGTTAAAAAAATAAGCATTGATGTAAGTGCCTAAAAGGTCTAGTATTAGAGAAGTTCTACTCGTGAGTTCAGACACTGAACTGAATACTGAACTAAATGGAGAGAGGTTAGATGCCTGTTTCTTTCTAAAGTACCTGATCAGTATTTACATAGTACTGAGTGAACTCAATTTTAAATTAGATTTAACAAAAATTATTAGTTGTGGCTCACTGATGATTGTCAAAATATATATATTTTTAAAATACAGTGACCATTTAAGACATTAAAAGTGCCTTAGACCTCCTAATCTAATGTTTAGAAACACTAAAACTGCCTAAGCACTGCAATAGCTGAGACTGAAAGAACAATAGGCAAGTTTGGCTCTGACAAGTAGAGACAGTTGGAGGGTCATCTTGGGAGCTGGCAGGGTTATGTAAAACCCTTGAGTGTTTACTCTCAGGGGTACCAAGTAATGTGCCAGCTTGCCATTCAAGGCTAATGTTGGGTAAGATTCATACAGACACCCAATTGTTCCCATCATGTCGCCTGCCAGCCCCCAAGATGACTTGGCAATTCTGTTGAGCCAGACGAAACCCAGATTAAGGACTAGAAAAGTTTTGCTGTCCATATACAAAGAGTGTACTATGTATAGTGATATTGCCAAATGTTGCAGAAAAGTTTGTAGTGTAAGCTGACATTTAAGAACATTTAATCAAGAAGGGATTAAAATGAATTGAAACTTAAGTGTTTAATGCTTGCCCCATTTCTCCATTTCTATTGTTATATTTTTTAGTGCTGTACAAATCTGAGACAGGTTGTTTGTTTACCTCCTTTTCAGTGCGGTTTATGTCTGGAAAGTGTTTAAATCATTCCACAGTTGACATTTTAATATTGAGTCAGCACAGTGTAGACATGACTATCTCCTCCACAACTTTGCAGAACCAACTACAGTTAAGAAAAAAAAGGCAAAAACTGTCCCATCATACATTTAGTTATGACACTGCATCATATTGGGTGTTTATTTTGGTATCCTAGACTTGTAGATATCTATAGCTTTATTTAACTTAGCAGTTGCATGCTACTTCCCCCCTTCATCAGCCTCCTTTTAACATGCGTGGTGAGTTTTTATAAAATAAACTCTAATGTAAGTAACTTAAAGGCCTTTTCATACAAACCAGTTACCTTCACAAGTTTCTGAAGAGTGTAATGCTCCTATGTTATACAGGCTTGATTTTTTTTTCTCATTGCTCCTACTACACATAAAAACACACATCCTCTGTCAGGTGTCTTACATCAGTATGCTGTGATGTCATTATCAAAGCCTGAAATCTAATTTTCCAGTAGGCATGCAGGCAACCAAGAGGGACAGGTCAGTGCAATGGACTGAATAAACAACAACATAGAGATGTTGAATCTCTTTGACTATGCTTAACCTCAGCTGTCAAATGCTGGACAATACAGTATACAGATGCACATGCAAATACATATATGCAGACAGTGAAGACAGACTAGTCAACCATGCATTGTCTTGCTGAGGCAACCCAGTGGACCCCTCTGCCAAATGTCCTACCAAAACCTCCTCCGAGCCTCAGTGCATTCTGCTGTTGCTTCATTGACCTGTCAGTTGCATTTTTCCTTACCTTTTTTTCCCCCCCAAAACCACACACGGTATAGCAACTACCTCCCAGGGTTTCTGCAAGTGTTTTGCAAGCCATGTTTCCCACAAGGTGATCTCTCCCGTACACCATATACAAACAGCTTAAGTTGTTATAACTGCAAAAAAGAAAGGAAAAAAGCAAATGTTATTACTTAGAACTGTTTTACCTTCAGTTGTTCAACTAGTATCCATCCACTTATGTTCACTATTTGCAGCAGGTTTAGTCATTCATTGTATGTCAACAAGGTTAATAAAGATTCAGTGCTCTTCCACTAATAATAGCTTACTTTACTTTTTGTTAATGCAGGAAGTGGAACATGACCTCCCCATTCTCTCTCTCTCTTCTTCTGTATCTGAACAGAAGAAGTAGCAAAAGCTGCAACTGTTTGATTTACATTACTGCAGGCTGGCAGTACATTGATAAATATCCTGTGTGGTAGTATTTTTGTTAACAAGTGAGCATGTTTGCAGTAAACTCAGCTGAGAGGCACCGCTTATGTATTGTAATAGCATGAGTGGTTCTTCAGTGTATGATGAATAGTAGGTATGATGAATGTACTCTTGGTTTGTCCCTGTTGATGCGCATGAGTAGGATGTCACAGGCCACAGAATGATGTAATGGGTAGCAATCACATAGACAGTGAGGCAGTCCATCAGCAGTACTGATGATCACACATAAACCATCACCACATTAGGCCAGTGCAACAAAGCCTCCTTTCCCTAATCTGTGCTCCCGACTGCCAAAGGATTGGTTAATATGTTATAATCTCCTGATGTTATCTCCTCAGTTGCAAACACACATATTGACCCTGGATGATGGTGCATATCACAGGTCATGCTGAGATTCTCCAGTGGCCTTTTCCCCATGGTCTGTGCTACAAATATGATCCAGCAGTACTAAGAAACATCTTATTAAAATAAGTTCATGTTAACTGAAGTCAGGCCAACACATCATAGCTACAACGGTTCCCAACCAAAATGTGTCCACACAAACAGAAAAACACGTACATAAACAATGATGTACTCTGTGACAAGGAGTCTACTGTGTTGATTTTGGTTTGTCTTCATCCCTTTTGATGGTTGGTTCATTGAGACTATTTAGCTGTTTCAAAGAAAAAAATAAATACAAGATGCTACACTTCTTTTGTGAATAGTTAGGTGTCTGATTTAGAGAATCACATGGACACAGTGAGAGGCAGAAATCTTGAAACATTTACATTTGTAGCTGGTTTTAGATCTATATTTGTTTATAGATCTGGTGCAGTACTATTCAGCAGCTGACTCTTGACTATCAAATGTCAATGTCTCAGAGAGTCTTACCTGCACTTATACACATTACATAAGCAAACTTTAAAATTAGAGATGCATCAATTGACCAGCCAGGGACTGGAATCAGCTGATTTCCAGCATGCCTGGCCAGCACCAGTAACAGCCCAGTCAGTCTCATATATGTCCGATTAGGGGCCAGTCCGTTTAATGCATCTGCAACATGCGAACAGTGGCACAGGGAAATAGTCGCACGCGCACACACACACACACAGCTACACTCTAACATGCCGTTAGTTTGGAACCTCCTCACTGTAAGTGAGTTCATGCAAAGTTCACCAAAGAAAACCTTGTGGGGACCACCAAAAAATATTTGTAACAAAAAAACTTAATCACTCTTAAATCACCTTCACCTAGCTGAACATGAACATTTTAAAGAAGCTAACAAACGCAAAGTGGCAGAGCTCAGAGCCAGACACAAGCCAGCAGCCTCGGTATGAGCAAAGTATCAAAGCAGTCATGAGGAAAATTATGGAGGTGAGTGAAAAGAAGAAAAGGATGTCCTGTTATCTGGTGACTTTATAAACGTACTGAAAAACGGTGTAACTGGCATTTGTTTTGCACCTGCTTTTGTTTGCTAAGGTAACATATGCCAGGTAAAGGTGGGTGTATAGCAAACTATTTTCAGTTAATTATTTGTATCTCTTTCCAGTGGTAGAGCACTTTATTTTCGGATGTTTAAGTGATAGAAGATCCTGTAACTTACTGCAGTTTTGGGGGAAATTGTAAAGTTTAATTCTTTTAAATTATGAAAATAATATTGTGCATAGAAGAAGTATATGCTGTCAGTTATAGTTCTTAGAAAGAAAATTGGCAGAAATTGGTACTGACAGATCATAGTGTACTTAGGGAAAAATGTAACCAACCAAATGTACCAACCACCATGGTAACCAGAATTGGCCAATTGGTGCACCTTCAATTAAAATCTTTATAACAATTAATATACAACAAAACTAAAACAACACTTATTTATGTTGCATCACTGCAGAGGTTTGTAGAAAGCAGGTAGATAGGAGTGAATCTGCTGTCCATAGCATACATAAGTTTGTCCTTTATTATTTTATTTAACACCTTTTTTGTGGATTCATTAAACTAATTTAAAGATTAAAAGATAGGAACTTAAAGTTGTACATTGAGAAAATAATTTTAGTCTTAAGTCTGTCTGTTTTACTTTCACTGTTTTATTTTAGTTTAAAGGTTGCTAAAAACTCCTTACCTGACCACTATGTATGCAATGTAAACAAAGATGTTGACTGAAGACTTAATTATAATTTTCTAGTCTAATTCTATTCTCTAATATATGCCAGCTACAGACCACAGAGAACCACTGCTGCTTTAGTGTTGCCTTTTGGTCCATCTTTTCTTACCTTTGTAGGTTTCCTTATCAGCTGAGCACAGCTCCTCCCACCTTTATATGTCAAACACTGGACCACTGCCATTCATTTTCATTATGCTTTCATTGATTTCTCAATGTGCTAACTTCACTAACAGGAATGGGTTATGAAATTGAAAACTGGGATACTCTGTGTTGGATAGGGAACATGACCTATTTACCCACCCACTTCCATCAGTTGACTCATGTCTCCTGTCATGTCATTTTCAGCTTAGTCAATCTGTTCCTCCTAACGCTTTTAAGTAAACTGAAAAAATCCATCCTAATCTGAAACTATGCAATCATGCTGGCATGTTTACATACAATCGGATCTTTTGTAAACACTATAATCATTTTAATAATAAGTGGGGTACCATAGAATTAGAATTCATATACAACCATTCATTACTTACTGTATACACAACAAGAGCCATTCTTTTAATCTTTCCTATGTCTATGAACCATAATGAGGCTTCATGACATGTCACTGTGCCATACCTTTCCCCCAGGGAAATGAAAAACCAAGACCTTTCTCAGGGACATGTATCAGGTGCATTAGAAACCCAGAGTGTGTGGCCAGACTAAATTGAGCTTCATATTGTTCACATCCAGTTCGCTGAACTGCACATTTGACCTCATTGCATAATATTCAGTTATTCTTGATGCCAGTGAAGGGGTTTTTCTAAGGACAGAGACCTGATTAATGGCAAAGATCTACTTGCAGGACACCATGGAGGCAAACTGTCAGATTGTGAAATAAAATATTTCCTTGATAACTTTTGGAAAAAATAACAAAGGTGCAAAGAAGGTGGCAGTGTACATCAAAATAGGTACACAGAGCTATATACACAGAGCTGTGAAGGAAGCAAAAAAGAGGGAAGCATAAACACCAAACGCAGTTAAGAAATTCTTTCAAAATAAAAGAGAAAAAAAAACAAAACTCAAACTCATAAAAAACAGACACAACTTGCCACAAAATGACAGCTCTAAACAATTGTCAGTGTTTTTCCCTATTAAAAAAAAACAAGCAAAACATTTCAATCTCAAGTAAGACTTTATCTTTTAATTTCTAAATCAAAACACAATATTAACTATAGTTTTAGTTTAATGAACAGAAATGTTTTTGCTTTGATCATCCATTTTAGAAGGAGCCCATGCCTCAAGAAAATCAATGTGTCTAAAGTTAGAAACTCTTAAAAAAAGGAGCATGACCTTGTGCTCTTCAAGCCTCAGAGCTTTCCTTTGTGTCTCCATCAGTAAGCAGACAGTTTAAGCCAGCCGGTGTCTGAGATGATGCTTTTAATCGTACTCCAACCTCTTCCTTGATGTGTCGTACTGGAAGAAATATGTAGGACAACATCACTTGACTTACTGTATTCTGGGACTAAGACTGCTCCTGCTTGATGGGGTATAATTAGCATGAAGCTATTTATACAAACTTTTAGAAACTCTGCAACATACATCCTTGAGTTCTCTATATCCCCTTTCAGGCATTAGCTACTTTCTATTAATCTGCCACTGAATCTGTTGGTTTCATGTCTCAATGAGCACCATAGTCACTTTTCCATAGAAGTTGCACTTGCACCTAGAAATACTGTTGCATCATTTTTGTATACATGGCACAAGTTGTGAACGATACACTCATATTTGTCCAGCATGTTGTAGGATGAAGGCTCTGACCTCATGCACTATAAGTCACTTGATGTAATGTGCAGTCTTGCCTGCATGGCAAGCATCATGTATGTACTGTGGCTCACCCATCAGTTTAGTAGATGAGTGAAGCCACTAAAATTGCATATCCCATATTTGATACCAGATGTCCCTCTTCACTTTGACAGGAGCCCATTTTCAGGGTACTGAAGGAGAGATTAGCTGAAAGAAAATCAAAGTGTTTTAGTCATTTATTTTCTTTCTGTCTTTTCGTAGCTGTCCCACCATGATGGATATTGCCCAAGGGCTTCCACTGACTTATCTCATTATGATTCACCCATGTGACTGTTCAGCCATCCGTTTTGGCAAGGGAGCATCTCCTGCACTTGATTTCCTCCTCCAGCTAACTCCTGTTGTGATGCTGGCAAGGACAGATGCTGGATTTTGTTCTGATAACAGGCATTTAGAGACTCCTATTAGTTTCAGCCAGCTGGAAGTACAAGTTGATGTGCATCTACATCATGGTGTATAATCTTATCTTCCTGGTGCTCTGCCTTAAATGGCCAATTGAAAAGCAATGTGGAGTCATGGAGTAACTAAACTAGAAAAAAAGCATCACAAAGGCAAATTGTGAAGAGTAAAAATAATGTATGGTATTTCATATTAATCTAAGCCTGTGAGTTGCTTTGAACTTGGCCCTCTGCCTTCCTCTGGAGCTAAACTTTATTCCATATAACCTGAACTGAGTCCTGTTTAATAAATAATTATTGTATTATGGCTTTAGTTTTACAAGAGCTTCTGTTGTTTTAACATATTCACACTGCTTAGGACTCCGTACACAGCAATCTGTGACAGAAGCTTTTAAGAAGCTCCCTTTTGCCTACGGCAATGCTAGTTATGATTCAGCCGCAATCCCTGTGGGATCTGAAAACTGCAGGGTCATGTCATGCAGACTCATCTGCATACACAGCAAAAATATGTGTAATTGTACAAACATAGATGTTACATTTCAATTTCCATTTTTCATAAGCAAATGCAAGTATTAACGAAACATTCTATTTTTTCACACACCTGCTTAGAGCACCTTGAGGGTCAAATAAGGCATGCCAAAATTGGTTAATGAGTTTTCTTTACTGGTATGATTCAACTCTGAGGTCTTCAGGGTCTGTGACTAGGAGACTTTTAGCAAAGCATCACCAATCATCCTCATCTTTGAAGTCTGAAAAGAAGTAAGAGTAAGAGGACAAGAAAACTGGAAGTCTCTTTAGCCAATAGTTTCATGTTTTCATATGTGCTGAAATAATGAGGGCACGTTTGCCCCATTAGTCATCCAGAGCAGAACACATTCTAAACTGCCCATTTCATACACTAGGATAGAGATTTTGCCACATCATTACAGCCTAGGAACCTCCACACAAATACTGTACACACATAGACACACACATACACACTCACAGACTGACACAGAGGCGTGTGCTCAGATTTTGAGGCACAATAGAAGCAGAGGTCATAGAATATGAAAGCCCAAAGTATGCTCCGAGCAAAGGTTGTTGTTTGTTAGATAAATTAACAAGTGACAACTAGAATCAGAAATGTGTAAACAGATTCAACAGTGTATATTCTTTGTTTCATTCCGTGTTTTTTTTTTTTTTTAAAGTATTTTTTAAGTAAGCATCTGTAAGGGACTGGTAATGTCTTAACAAACATACAAACTGTTGCTGACTGACAATACAGACTGAAGAAGTCAGTCATTTTATTTTCATAAACTTAAGCATTACACCATTTCTATTTTGAATGTCACGTGGCTTCTTGACTCTAAAAACAGAATCTTTTTTTCCCTAAAAATAAAACAACTAAATGAGTTAACCACTCAGTAAAAAGCAGAAAGATGACCTAATCCCCATGCTGTTTGTGTTGTCATAATAGCAGGATCTATTGTATTTAGTAGCTAATATATATTAAATGCTTAATTCAATAACAGCACAAAAATCAATGTCATATTGTTTGACAATTATAACCTTGGTCTAATTTTATCACTCATGTTTAGCTGCAAATGTTCAGATTGCAAATAAACATCTAACAGATTACAATTACTCAGGAGTGAACCTCCACATCTATTTGTATTGCTATCAAACAAACAGACACAAAGTGTCTGGCAGATGCTCAGGTCCTATGTCTCACTGCCATATTTAGCTTTTATTGATATATGAATGAGAATTATTTTCCTGTCACTTGGGTAACAAAAAAGCTTTGCAGTCATTTGCTCTATGTGAGAGGAAATATGGCAGCACTAATCAGCAGATAAAGACTTTGAAGACGGTTGTTGTACAAAAGGGGAGAGGTTAGATGACAAATGCCAGGCATTCCGTCTGTTCCTAATTAGCTTTAGCATTTAAAAGAGAGGTGGAGATGGAACTGGTGATTTAATGAGGAGCAGACTTGGACACAGCTCAGAGATTTTCTTATTAATGCCTTTTAGATGTTTAAAAATATATGTTTTATCTTATTTTCACTGCAACTAAAAACAAATATGCCTAGTCAATTAATGTAAATTACTTAAAGACAGTGGAAAATAGATATAAAAATAGGTCCATAAATATTTGGACAGTGACACCATTTTTGTAATTTTGTGTCTGACTGCAGTGCAGACTTTGAGTTTTAATTCACAGGGTTTAACAAAGTATTGCATTAACTGTTTGGGAATTATAGTCTTTGTGGAAAAGTTTGAGCATATAAGGCTGTGAAAACATGGTTATTGGCTACCATGGTGGTGTTCTAGAGATTACCCTGAATCACCCACAGGAAGAAATAGTAGATTGTCCTCCAGTTTCAGTCTACTGACTTCTTGGTTTCATTCACTGAGCACAGTCCTCTGGTTCAGAAAGAGTTGGAGAGATCATACGATTATTGCCATGGGTCTGCCAGTCACCCGTGACTGTGTTGTAGCCCCATGCTCTATTGAAACATTGAATGAATGATAGTTTCTAGTTCTGTAATACCCAACCCCCATTCTCTCTCTCACTGTCTCTCTTTCACACACACACCCTATTACGTATGTGCGGTCTCCATGGCAATGCGTGGTATCACTATGGCACTGGTGGCCTAGCATGCTGCAAGCTGCTGTTGGAGTGGAGGGACTGTTACCCACACGCACACAAAGAGCAGAAAGCCAGGAGCATGTTGCCAAAGAGCTGAATGATTAGAGCAGCAACCCTCTGAACTTATGAGACTGTTCCTGTCTCCCCTATAATGTTTCACTTTATCCCCTCACTTTGTACAAAAAGGTTAAATATCCTCTTATTGCCATTTGAAATGGTGTGTGAAGATAATAATTTACTCGATATAGTCAGTAGCACATTGTACCATGCAACTTTGCCCTCTATTAAACACCACAAGCAAGGTTAACCACTGCATTTATTCAGTGTTTGCCCTTGGAGGCCAATTTTCTTTCAGAATTTGAAAAATGATTAAATGCTAGCTGTTATCATGACAGCCTTGGGTTATTAAAATGAAGAGATAGCTTTAATTGTTGGGTGATATTTAATAATATAAAGGTTAACACAGCACTCAACCTTGGCAATTCACAGGCTATCTCCTACTTTTTCCTCTGATGTTTAGCTCTCTTGTTGCCAGAGATGGTTGAGGACTAGGGTGACCTAGTCTCTTTTGGGTCTCTTTTATGGTTGTTGGACAGTTAAGTGTGTTTACAGGCTGAACATTGTTTTCTGTGCTATGTTTAAACAAATAACTGTATATAAAAAAGTAAACACTAAGCCTTTCACTTTTATATGATAGCATTGTCCCATTTTTTCCCCAAGCCCTGGCTTTTAAACATATTTTATAATTTAAATGTGTCTGTATCATACGTTAAACTAATCTAAATATTAATGTAAACATTTAAGTATATTGCAAAAAATTAAAAGAAAGGAGGAAAAAGTATGCTGTATATTGTTGGTTCTAAGATATTGGTACAGGCAGACTATATTATAGACACTGCATTACTATGGTTGCATTATGATAGATACTATCAATATTGTATGCTTTTAGCTATTTTAAGCTATTTTCTCACTCTCCCTCTGTGTATGTATGCATGTGTGTGAGCACAGCAGAGGCAAGGTGCCCCAGGGAGGTTACAGTAGACTGGCATTCTGGGGCACTACAGTAATTAATGTACCCATGGCACACTGCTACACAAGCAACCAAACACACACACAGGCAGCTTCTGTGTTTGTGTGTGCCCTTGTGTTTTACTGACTTGTCTTATTTACTGTGTCTATAGGTGCTGGTTACAGAGGTCACTCTATTTGTTTCTGTTGGTGAGAAAAGGACAAATGCATTTGCATTTGCATTTGGATAAAAGCCAGAGATTGCTGCGTTATCTCCAATCTGTTGATTTTCTGACAGCATAATTCATGAGAGCAAGACTTCAAATGAGTGCAGTACAGCTATATTCCACTTCTGTCTTACAAAAAAAAATCATAAGAAGACAGAAGAGGAGTAGAGCTATATTTTATTCTGAAACATCTGTAACACAAACAACAATGGTGGAATTAAGATTTAAAAATACTTACTTATATAATTTTATTTTATTGTTAGCAGTTTCATTTGTGCCACTGTACCCACCCCCCACCCCCACCCCTCATAGAAGGGCTGCTACAAAGAAAGAAAACCACTTCAGCAGGAGGGATCCTTTTTTGTATCTTGTGTGCTTGTACAGTGCAGCCTGACTCTCATCACCTCGCTCTGTCTTCTTAACTGTCAGTGATAAATCCAGTCATCTCCAAGTGCCACACTGTTTGCTTGAGTGATGGCCCGGCTTTATCAATAGTGGGACAACTGATGCAAAACCTGAGATTACTGGAGAAAGCTGCTGGTCTGTGTTTGCTCATGGCAGAATTAAATGTACTGGACAGCACCAGATAGGGGTACTGTATGCTGCATTATATAAATGAGATTACACAAAGTTTAAATATTCCCCTTTCCCACTGTGACTGAGTTCTTGTTATAGCACATAAATCCTGTACATATTAATATTCAGAACCTCTTCTGCTAAAACATACAGTATGTTGTAATTTTTCACTTACAAACTACCCCTATTTAACCTGCAAGAGTCACAGTTCAAACAAGTCCAGTCAACTTAACTCGTTACTTCATTATTTAGTTAGTCCATTCTCATTTTTAACATCTCAACTTAGTGGCATACTGTATCACTAGTACCACTTGGCAACCATGGCATAGGTACAGTACCTTAATACACATATGCACATGTTCCACATAAAATATTAACCAAAATATTTTGTGTCTGTCATTCTGGTGTTTAAAAAGCTAAGCCTTTCAAATGAACTGCAGGAAGAAATGAAAGGAAATGTGAAGACTGTGCAGTATTGATTACAACAGCCAATATTTGGTTTTGCATTGTAATATTAATCACAGTAAAAATGGCCCCTACAGCTAGCATACATTATGGTGCAAGCTGCTTTAGAGATAATGACTCTCTAAAGCCCATTTTAATACTTAAAACAACCTTTGGCAGTCCTATACTGTTAGAGTGTGTGAGATTAAAGGTTAGTCTCTTCTCTAGACCATTATACAGAGCCATCTATGGAGCACATAAAAGATGGTGAATGGAAATGCAAATGTTTTCAACTGTCATGCCATTTAAACCCATCTCTTATAAATCAGTATATTGATACTGTCCATGAACAAGTTATAGTGATCTACCAAAACAACAAAACCACCTGCCTAATATATATTGTGTAAGTTTTCCTTCTTTTGCCAAAACAATTCTCAACCAATGGGGCATGGACACAGGACTTCTATGGGTTTACAGTGGATTTTGGGACTGGGGCACACCAGACTCTTTGGGTCCTCTGGGTTGCAAGCTGGGGCCCCTGTGAATCCATCTTGTTCAGAAACTTCTCGACTGAATTGGAATCTGGGGAGTTTGGAGGCTGGATCAATTCCTCAAGTTGCTCCAGAGCTATTTTTGCAGTGTGATGGCACATTTTCCAGCTGGGGGAGGCTGCTCCTGCCTGGGAGTGCTTTTATCATGGTGGGTGTGCTTAGTGTGCAAGAATGTTCTAGTGGGTGGTACGTGTCAAACTAACTAATATCCATGTGAATTGTGGTATCCAAGCTTTCCTAGCAGACCATTCCAATGTAACAAGGTTATAATTGTTTTCACCTGACCTGTCATTGAATATCTATTTAGTGATTCAGGACCCACAAAACCCCTAAAATATATATAAGTTTCATTAGGGAAGACTTATTCTGCATTGGTGATCAGCGCATTATCACTCAATTTCTGAATTTTTTTAATTTATTTGCACTCTTGACCTTGTTGATTTGTTGTTTCACCATGTTGGGTTTAGGTATTGTATTTATCTAAATAAACTGCAGTACCTAAAGGTCTAATTTTGCAATATTACACAGCTATCTGTGTATGTTGTTTGTAAATAACTGTACAAGTCAGTTTTACTTTTTGATTATAAATTTATCTATAACTTAAGCAGAAAAAAAGAGACAATTACTGGCCCTATAGTAATAATAATTATTTTATTGAAATATGAGTGCGTGTCTGCTATAATTCTACATCAAACACAACTACCCTTCATGTTAAACAGCAAAGAGAAAGTCCATCAGTAATTCACTGACAATAGACAAACTCCAAAAGGTGTTATTACATCATGAATTTAAGTTTAGATTAGAGCTTTAAGTGTTTCACTACTACTGTATACTAAATTTTAAATTACTTACAAAGACAAAGGTAGGTTTTTCCCTTTAGGGTGCATTGATTGCTATATAGCCTGGCCACTTGCTCCATCTAGTGTTAGAACCGTGTATATGGTCAGTCAGTCCCTGAGTTCATCACTCAGGTTGTAGCTCTTGTCAGTCTGCTTTCAGTTTAAGGCCCGTTTGTGATTAAGTCACTATACACTATACTCCAAACATGCAAACATGTGTATGCCATATATAACTGGACTTATATTAAATGATGTAATCAAAGCAAGAGACCAGGCTTCATGATTTGCACTGAGAGTAATTTAAGCTGTGATACTGAACAACAATCCCATATTTTATTTGGTCAATCTCAGTATTACTGTTTTTTTTTTTGTTTTTTTTTGTTTTTTTTTTGAGGAAGCCGGCAGTTTCAAAGAACAGAGTGTAAAAAAACCAAACCAAAACAAAAAAACCACTTTGTCTAATGCGTAATGTTGTCTCTGTTGATTGCTCATCGATATTTTTCCGTCGAAAGTGGACAGGCCTGTATAACCGGTTTAGTCAATGCATTATCGGATCATTTTACATCATTTTTTGTAATATGAGAACAGTCTTCACTGCCCCAAGAAGGAAGTACAAGCTCAGCCTGCATTTTTGTTCAGTTGTCTGCAATCTGCCCCCCACCCGACTCCCCCTCCGAGCGTAGCAATACATTGAATACACGTCCGTGTTTGGCGCACAAAAAAGACCTCTAAATTAATGTTTAATGAGCATTTTAGAAGTCATAATGGCTTGTCGCTAATGTCCTGTAATGATCTTCCTGTTGATGGCCACGCCTCGATGCTTTCTCTTCCACTACGCCTCTGACAGTTGTCTGACAATGGTTTGAACTTTGCTGAATATATTGTCTACCCGCCTTCACTTCACCACCCAAGGACTGCAAGTATCCAAGTCCCTGCTTTGGCTTCACTGTTGAGAAAATATGACTTTTCCCTTGAGAAAATCAGTTTCAGGTACGATGCTTATATTGTTTTAGAATTTATGCTGCACCTGTTTTGTTTTTATTTATTTTTTATTTTTTTAATTATTTTACTGAAATTATCTTAAATTATTGAGACTAAGCTTACCTGGGTATCTTTTAGTAAAACTGTTTTCTGTGTGTATGTGTGTTTCTAGTAAAGTCAATGTTTGTGTTTTGTTGTATTAATAAGTGGTCCACTTCTTTGTACTCTACAACAATTAAGTTGCTGTCCATGGTGCTGAAATGGAGATCGCTCCATAAAGAGTCTGTGGATCTCATCTTCACTTATACGCTTCGGAGATTTGACCTTGTTTGAGCAAAGCTTTTACGGTGTATTATTATTAATGTAGTTATTTTCAGAATAATAAAAGGGGTTATACTTTGTAGAGTGTAATTCTAGATGCCTTTCAGTGGATTTTACTGTACTTCTACTTCCCCAGATTTTACACTTAACTATGCGCAACCTCATATTTATTCGACGCTAGTTATAATCTTGACGTGTGTTACTTGGTGTCATTTTTAAAGCAGAGGATATAAATAAATATGTATGACTTTTTTTGGACAATTTTGCTTGAGAACTGTAGATGGCACCATTGGTTAGTCTGTTAAATGTTCTCAGTAAAGCAAGGGAGTTATGTGGCTGGGAGTCAGGCTTGGAAACAACATAAAGTGTGGTAAATGGTTTTCTTGGCAGCTTTAGATTCCAGACTAAGGGTTTTGTTCTGACACTAAGTTGCCATTTTCATAAAGTCAATTCATAATTCGCCTGTAGCATTCGTTGATAAATGTTAACTGAAGACCGATGTTATAATGGTGGAAAGCAACATTAACATTAAGGTGTATTTCAGTTTGTGTATTGACATACACCCTAATGTTTAATATTAAGTGAGGATTTAAGGCATTGTAAGGATGCATGCTGATGGGTAATCCACTGGGATTGGGTTGTTTGGGTCTTATTAAATTATATTCATTTTACATTAACTTCACAGTTGACGTCTGCTAATGCTACCTACGGTTTTATACCTTTAAGCGGACATTGGAAATAACTCATTTTTTAAGTACTATAGCTTTACATGTAAAAAGGCATGCACATTCATGTAGCCTGTGGCTGGGAGTTCGTTCTCACCTAAGTTCAAAATATGGGGTTTATTTTTCCCATATTTTATTCCCATATTTCCATAGGGGAATTGAGTTATATTGGTAGTTTAGTTTTTGAGTAACTTTCTGTCCACTTCTGTCAAGTCAAATCAGAAAGGTCTGTGGTATTCTCTCTCTCCACCTATCACTCGATCTCTCTCTCTGGACTTTCCGCCCCCACGCCGTCTACATCCCTTTCTCCTAATATGAATTAACTCGTACTGTATGACAGCGTGTGTGTGCATCTTTTTTTTCTGACTGTGCACACTGATTTGGTTTGTGTCTCACCAGTTAGACTTCCCGTCCTCTCCCTCCTCCCTACTGCTCATTCTCTTGGTTGTAGGTGGGATGCTCTCGGCAGAATAGCTGAGTTTGTGTTTGCGCTGGTCTCGGATACTGACCCAGAATGAGGGAGCTCCTGCTGTTACCTTGCCTTGCTTCGGTTCAACAAAAAACAGAAAAACAATGGGATCTCTGTTGTGATTCGTTTACATCCTCTGCGTTGCCGTTTAAAAAGGCGCTCTGAATCTTTTGTTTTCTTCTTTTTTTTCCTTTACAGTAGCATCTTCAGCAAGAGATTAGGGGAATCAGATAAACAGTATTGCACACTCCCCAGGCGTCTGCAAACAGGTGTTTCCATCCTATGGCTGCGCACTGAGCTTCATTCACGACTACCTCCCTACCCGGTTACCATGTGTGCGACCATGTAGTTTAGCAGAATGATGCAAAACTGCTCACAAAACTGTGTTTGTGCGTATTTGTTGTGATACCGAGAAAATGATACATTTGGAAGAAGATGCAAAATGCTGTGACCAAAGTCTTTGTGCAGCTTCGGATGGAACGTTTGTTGTTTTGTTTTTTTTTCCTTTTCATTACGTTTCACTTTTTTATCGGGGCTACAACGGAGAGTTTCTGAAAAACGCCTAAATTAAAGATAAAAATGATCCATTTGGACATTATCTAGCCATCTTCGCTGCACCCCTGGGACTATTCCATTTCACTATAGTGCACTTTGAAAGCTCTACAGCAGCCTATTAACACATCGTTGTTGTTGCATCGGATTCTGGACATTTCCCCCATCTAATCTTCTGGATTCAAAGGGGGTGATATCTTTCACGTTTCTCTGGAAGTTTTTTTTTCCAGAGTGCTGCCAAACTGGCTATGGCGGCAGCAATTGCCAGCTCCCTCATAAGGCAGAAAAGGCAGGCGAGGGAGCGGGAGAAGTCTAATGCCTGCCGCTGCGTTAGCAGCCCCAGTAAAACCAAAGGAAGCTGTGAAAAACCAAGTCGACTGAATGTTTTTTCACGGGTCAAACTCTTTGGTTCCAAGAAAAGGCGAAGGAGACGACCAGGTCTGTTGTGCAATTTCATCAGCCTCTCACATTTTTGATCACTCTGATCATCACCTTTCTTATTATGAGTGTTATTTTTTCCAGTAATCTGAAAAAACAACAACAACAAAAACAAAAAACAAAAAACAAAAACATGGCAATGGCATTTACAATATACTGCTCATTTTCTCTGAAAGAGGGATGACAAAGTTGGTGTGAGATTGAGGGGTCTGCTTATCAAGTGTGTCAAGACAGAAGCCACCTTTTACATCTCAAATAATACTGAGGGATAAATCAAAGCAATCGTTCACTGTCTGCCTATCCACTGAAGTAGATATAAAAAGGCTTAGGTAATTAATCACATAAGACTTCTCTGTCACAAATTAATACGTTAATAAGACTCACTGTTTCAATTAATCTGGATAATCACTCCATCAAAAGTAATGTAAATACCACTCATATTAGTTTCCAAAATGGCTCTACATTGACCACTAATACTTGGTTTCCTGGGTGGCAGAAGTTAAATACAGTTAAATATTCAACCTCAGACACAGACATAACTTTGTCACACTGATTTAAATAAACAGGTCCCAACTTTCATTTACAATTTTAAGCAAACCTCACAATTAGCTCCAAATAACATTTCATGCATGCTGCCAAATGCTTTGTTGTTGAAAGTTATCCAGCAGGAAAAAAGCATTGGCAGATACGGTATTGTTCAGGTTAGAATACAATTCTAGGTATTTTAAGTATATAGTTCTACTGTGACATATGAACGCATTTCCAAAGTGTCTATAATTTCTCATATTATTACAGTGACATCACATCTTACTATAGTGTCAGTCTCCTTAAGTTTGTGGATATGACCCCATAGCCTTACAACATTCAGCGCTGTGTTTTCTTCCCACTTTTATACAATCCAATTCACTTCACTCTTTTCCAAGTTGTTTTATAATTCTGTATATAACTCAACTGGAAGGTAGGACATGTGTTTATATAACAGTTTAACTATCCTGCAGTTTTTGCAGCCATCTAACAGCCAATTTCCAGTTATCCTGTGGAGAAAGTGATGGGCGTTGTCTTTGTGCCTTGTACATGATGCCTCATCTTTAAGGAAATACAATATATGTACATGCAGTGGTAGATCTAATGCCTTTAGGCTCCTTTTTGTCTATGTGCCTTAAATTTCAAATGAAGTGTGCAAAGTTTTATAACACAATTATTACAATATCCCTAGTGTATAGACTGAATAAACCTTAGCACAGCTAAAGTAGCCTTAGTAAGACTAGTAATCATAGTACTGAAAGATGGATGAGATGAAAGGACAGCTGAAAGGTGTGGTTAACAACAGAAAAGGACACTCCACTAAGGACAGTAACCAGAGAATAAAGAGCACTTAACTCTTATCAGACACTAATGAAACACAGACTGGCAAAACCGATTTAATACTTGAAACTATTGTCTTTTAGACCTTTCTGTTGCTGAATGCAATAGTGTAGGTTTTGTCCATTTTGTAAAACTATCTTTTTAATTCTATTTCATCTTTTATTCCAAGGCTTTTGACATATATTTGAGAAATCTAGCTCCTTCCTTATTATGCAAAATTAGATTGGAATGTTATGAACTTTTTTTCAAAAAACTTTTTTGCAGCTAAACTTTAGGGTTTTTATCTTTTACAGTGTGCCTCAAACATTTTATACAAAACATTTAATATACCATATTTCACTGATGTTTAGATTTTTATTAAGACTCCTTTTTACTTTTGTAATTGTACACCTGTTGGGCAGGTCTGATGCAGTAGAGACTGACAGGAAGCATAGATAGAGAAAGAGTAACATGCAAGAAATGTTTTCAGCCATTTTAGATCACCTTGTGCCCCCAGAGCCAATTTCTAATTATGATACTGCTGATACTCTTGTCCATCTTTGGTCTCATCTATCTGTTGTCAAGCTACTGGCTCTTCATTTTTATGGAGGAAAGACAGAAACAGTTTGCCAGTGCTTTGGAAATGTGGACACAACACAATTTTATGTAACTGTAGCTCTTACTAGTTTGTTATTTAAATACCTTAATTTCATTAAATTGCAACTTCTATAATTGAATGGTCAAGTGAACATGAACGTGTCTTTGGCTGCAGCTTCTATAACTAAGAATCTGTCTATAATGCTGTCTAGAAAGACATAAATACATCAAAATGTCTCTAATTCTTTTCCATGAGAAGGTCAGAGCAAAGTAAGTGAATGTACTTCTTCCAGCATGTTTTTGGTGATTTTGGTTGCATTTGTATGACGGACGGGTGTCTCAGAACATCACATTCATTTGTTACTATTGCTCCTTTTTCATCTCCCATCACGTGTGCCACTCAGCTTCATTAATTACCCGTCGACTCAAACTATTTTTTTTGCGGCTTCAATAACGTAAAAGCTGATGGAAAACAATTAAACACAAGCGCCAGTATGTCCCATTAGAAGCCTACAAATGACTTCACCTTGCACTTTGTACTCTGTGGTTTCATTCTTGTGTCCTTCTCTTTGCTCTCTACTTCCACAGAGCCCCAGCTGAAGGGGATTGTGACGAAACTGTACAGTCGACAAGGTTTCCACCTGCAGCTGCAGGCAGATGGAACCATTGATGGAACAAAGGAAGAGGACAATGGTTACAGTAAGTTTCACTCCACTGTACTGGTGTATTGGTTCCACTTATTTTTCAATCATGCAGCCACTGACATGCTTTACTTTTTGCTAGCACTATACTATATTATGTACTGTAATTGAAGCTACTCTAACTACATTTATCTTACAGTGTGTCAAGATTATTTCAGGTTTGACATCAAGTCCATTTTCCTTCAACTGTTCTAGGAGAGCTGGTATAGCTTTTCCATCTCTCTGTGCTTTTATTAGGTTTGACTTTAAATGCTGAATTTCCTTTAACTTTAATATTGAGCAAAATTTTAACTGTTCAAAATGTTCTTAGTAGAGAGGAAAATACTAAGTTTGTATATGTGTTTACATTTAAGTGGTGAAGTGGCCGCATTTAATTTAATCTAATCAAAGTCATCCTTTTCCAAACTGAACACAGGTCACGACTGGCTTTTCACTCCTACACACTGCCTCTGTCATGAGAGCCAGTTTTGTCTTACACTATGTATGGTTGCATTCCTTTCATTGCCACACACCCACCAGCTCTTTGTTTTCCAATTGATTAAAGAGGAGATCAATGGAAGTGTAACAGCATAGCCACTTGTCTCGTAACAATACAGCAGATATTGACCAACTTGTAATTAGACAGTGCAATGAACGCTACTACACATTCTTCAAAGATTAAAATTATTAAATAGTTGCTGAGTTAAAATAATATTTAACAATGTGGAAAAAAGTGTGCACAGTATGCTGTGAAACTGCTTTGATTCAATGCTTACTGTGTAATCTCACCACTAAGCGGATGTAAACACTACTGGAGCCTCTGAATTAGTACTTCTGTATTCATTTAGTCCCTTGGTAGAGATGGTGTGTATCCTACATATAAATAGCAACTCTGTGCATGTGGGATGTTGTCTAAGCAGAACAACACCTTATAATTTTCTGTGGAGTTTGTTTCTTAAATACAAGAATACCAAGTTCCATAGTACAGCACACAGAGCACACATGTACAGGAGTAGAAATAAAGCTTATGAAATCTTAGCATCTTAAACACACATGCACTCAAACAACATTACACTTCACTTCTTACACAGACCTACCCCACCCATAATGTCTGGATGGTCTAGTTTTTATTGATTTACGTAACAGCTGGCCTGCATTATAGGACCAAAATAGTTTTTGAGGAGAAAATTAAAGATTGCTGCTGAATAGGAAAAGGAGAAAGAGTGAAGCTCTTTGCACTGCTCCAAAAATAGCGTTGTTAGGCGCTGGGTGCGCTTGTCTCCATGGTGACGGAGAGCACAGTCCTCTTGGAGCTACTGGTGTCTTGTGATGGTGGGAGAGGACCTTCTTAAATGTGTAGACACACACACACACACACAGAGAAAAAAAACAAACAAAGATTTGATCTTTGCTACTTCCACTTGTTTAGAAGACCAACTTTGGCTGTTTGGCTATGGTAATATAGAAGTTTGATATTTCTGTGACATTTTCATTAGGAAGTAAAGCAGTGGCAGAAATAAGAAATACAAGTCTCATAGAATCCTAGGGATTTTTCCTCCCATATTATACAGTATCAGGTATTTTCTTGTGTTGCATCACAACTGAGAAAACCTACTGGGAAAATAAGCAGAACTATGAGGCAACTCAATCTTTTTTTTTTTTTGAAAGACGGAGGGCATTTCACTGTTCAAAATGCACACTATTCTCAGTCTTGTCTTAGCAGTAATGCATTCATACTTAATTTTTGTAAATAGATTCAGATGTTTGGATCTGTAATTGTAGATACTCTGAATCCCAAAAGGCAAACTAATTGGCAAGGCTCCTAATGTGTAACACTTCAGTTATATCGTACGCAGTCAAATCACATCATGTTTTTGCAGCTGAACACAAGAATCTTATTTATTATTTATCTAATTCAGCCTTGTATTTTTTTTTAAGTAACCCACTTTCCTCAACCAACGAGTCACTAGTTCAACACTAATCTCACCACAGAAGTGCCTTATACTGTTGTCACCACAGCTTCCTTTTAAGCTTCAATACTTTGTCATATTGTCATATTCAGGCTGCTCTAATTGCTGTCATGTTGCTCCGAGAATGAGTAAAAGAAATGACAAGTATTTAAATTCTGTGACTTCATGACTGTTAGTACGTGGAACTTAGACAGCCTGCAAGCAACTGCAAAAACTGTCCCTCAGGCCTCCTCGCTCTTCTTACTCCATGTGCCTCTGTGCAGCAGGAAAGGTCTGTGAGTGGGTGGTAGCCCTATCATCCTCTCCAGTGTGCTCAGGTGTTTCTAGGAGCCAGGAAGTAATTGAGTTTCACCTCTTGAAAATCCCCATCAGTAAACCAGCTGGTAATCCTTCTGAAATGAAGTAGAGTGCAGATGTGTACGTGCGCATTGTGGTAGGAGTATCGAGGCAGAAAACTCAGTTGAATGACGTCGTAAGAAGGGTGCAATTGCAAAGACAAGAACAGCAAGAGGTTTCAGAGAGAGGGAGCCATCAAATCAAATCAAAATGATATACAAGGAAAAATAGATAGAAAATGTAATTGCACAGATCCAAATGCTTTTCATTTATACTTGCATAAATTAAGAAAAAAGAAAATCACTAAATATAAATTTGACAATCATATCCTATAAAAGTTTATCAGTTCAAATGCATAAGGTAGAGTCCACCTGAAAATACTGCAGATAGTCTTGTTCTAAATAGTATGTCCTATGTTTGAACTATACAGAACATCAACATGTACCAGACTGTAATTTTTAAGTCTTCAAGATAGAGTGTTGTGAATTTCAGTGCCATTTTTAAAAAAAGCTGCAGTAATGATGATGGTCCTCATCTATGTGTTTGAGAGGTAGTGCGACAAGTTAATTAACAGTTTGACTCAACTATACTGCACCTAAGCATCTCACTGAGAATTGTGGGTGCATGAAAGAAAATCCATCATACAAAAACAGCATTCAGTAGCAGTAAGCAGGTGTTAGTGTTAGGAGAAATAACCAGGAGGTCTGATTATATAATGAATAAATCAGAAAAATAAAAAAAGTTAAAGTATGATAACTGTTGTATAATATGGGTATTATAAAATGACTTTACCAAAGTACTTTGTGAGAGCTGCTTTAGAAATATTACTTGTGATCACCCAAGTTACCATCTTATTCATGTGTCATTCGAAATGGCTAAAATATACACTCATGGGATAGTTTATTTGAAATATGTCAGTAAGGATATTAGAACAGACAAGTATGTAAGCAGGTGAAAAAGTTGTGCGCAATTCAGTTGTTTGCCTAACAATTTCCTGTTAGTGTTTTTCCCAAATGCCACCATCACAGTGCTTCTCAGTGGCAGGCGTCACTAAGAAGACTGACAGGCTGGTTGGATGTGCACCCAGAGGGCTTGCATGTACACATCCATTGTTGATAGAATGTCTTCATAATCAAATTACTAAAGATTGTTCTGTATGATAAAGGTCTCCTGATTAATGCCTTCAAGCTCAGAAAAAAACAAATCTAATGATCTTGTGACTTTTTACTCTGCAGCTGACTCAACTATACTGCACCTAAGAATCTGTCTGAGAATTGCAGTTGCATGGAAGACCATCCACCATGCAAAAACAGAATTCAGTAGCATTAAGCAGGAGGATAGATGGGATAGATAGTTTGAAACATTCAATAAGGATATTAGAACAGATAAGAGTGTATTTTTGTAAGGATATTTCACGTGATAACTGAAGACAGAAACAAAATTAAAGATTGAAAGAAAAAAGGAAGGAGTAGAGAGAGAAGAAAGAGATAGAACCAGAGAGTGAGTGGCTCTGGGACTTAAATGCCTTTTCACAGAACCAGAAATGAACTGGAAATGCACTGCAAAGTAAATATATTATGCATTCTTTGGCCACTATGCATAATAAAAATCCAGAGAGAATGAAATCAAGAGCAAAAGAAATAGCCACTCATAAAGCCCCTATAGTGTGCTCTACTACTACGTGGCTGACAGGAAGATCTATAGTAAGAGAATACACTGACTCACAGCTCAACTGACATACAGAAGTTTACTTTCTCTTCTCATATGTGTCTAAATCTGAAAGTTCCTATAATGTGATAACATAAAATCTCGACATTCAAAAGGGGGGATTTAAGAGAAATATTTTTCTTTTGTGGAATTTATTTGCTTTATTTAGTACCATCAAATGGTACAACAAAAACCCACAGCAGTGGCAGTGGAATTTGGGAGTATGTCCAACAATAGTCAGTACAATAGGTGAGAAGTTTCCTTTTTTGGGAACAGAAGCAAGCATGGAGACTCTCAGGTGGACATTCATGTGCTTTCCTCTAGTCAGCCTGTGGTGTTCAGTGCCAGAAACTTATGAAATCCACACACGTGCACACACGCGCGCGCACACACGCTGAAAGCAAGTTGTGAGGCTGAGAGAGCCAGTGGCAGCCCGGCTGCTGAGTGTAGTACATCTCCACCTAATTAGTATTAGCCTGTACTGTATACGTGCGTGTGTGTGTGTGAATGTGTGTATGTGTTTTCGCATGAGGTCTATGCATGCCGAGTTATGCAAGTGCTGGATCAGCAACACAACAGCTAAAACAACAAACATATGGTGGCTTTGTTAGTTACCAGTACCAGTGAATTCTTAAATGATTCTCATTGATTACATTTTGCTGTACTGACTGTATTTTGACAACAGTTACTAATAACAGCATGAATTCTCCTCCTGCACTTGTGTCCACAGTAACCCTGTTTACCATTAGATGACATTATAGCTATAATATTGTCAGTGAAACAGTAAAGCCATAAAACAGTGTTCTTTTAATAGGTTTAATAGGCTAATTTTTTCACGTTAGTTTTAGGTTCAACTTCAAACAGCACATCATTTAAATCCATGTACATCAATACCCCTTCATGGTAACTGATTCCACTACAATTCATGACAGTTGAATAAATTTTGTTTTTTTCATTCACCATTTTATGTTGGTAAAACATAAGTGTACTGTTTGAAGAACAAACTGTTTATCATTTGTTTCTGCTGTCCAATCTCTTTCTAGCCATGTTCAACCTTATTCCAGTGGGGCTACGAGTTGTGGCCATCCAGGGGGTGCAGACCAAACTCTATCTGGCTATGAACAGTGAGGGCTACCTGTACACATCGGTAAGACACATTATACTAAGCCTGATAAGAAACAATGGTATAATGTTACTAAAAAGTTCAAGGATTGTGTAAGCAGGTTCAGCAGTGAAAAAGTTATGCGTAATTCAGTTGTTTGCCTAACAATGTCCCTGTTAGTGTTTTTCCTAAATGCCACCACCGCGCTGCTTCTCAGTGGCAGGCATCACTAAGAAGACTGACAGGCTGGTTAGATGTGCACCCAGAGGGCTTGCATGTACACATTCATTGTTGACAGAATGTCTTCATAATCAAATTACTAAAGACTGTTCTTTATGGTAAAAGGTCTCCTGATTAATGGCTTCGAGCTCAGAAACAACAAACCTAATGATCTTGTGACTTTTTACTTTGCAGTTGCTGTTGACAAATTATCTGTTACACATTTAGGCAGTAATGTGATGAAGAAAGAAGATGATCAGGCCTCCTTGCCACTCTGTCTCTGGCCTGAATTTACTCTTTCACAAACACAACTTAATGAATAGGTTTATATGGAGCCGACACCATTACGTTAAATTGAAATCTGGCGATGAAGATTAAACCTTCAATGAAAAAAGAAAATATTGACAATGCAACATTAGTACTAAACACAGACAGCACAAAAGAAGCCACAGTGATGTCACCCACTGGTTTTGTACTTTACACCCTTTATCATTAATGTTTTGGCTGCTGTTGGTTTTTTGGAGCCAGAAGTTACCTTGCATGGATGAAAGGGTGGAGTGCAAATTCATCATGTCATGTTTGCTATCTTGGTTAGCAAGTTACATTCATGAACTGGATGAGTACAATGCATAGACACACTTACCAGCTAATTAGTGCTAAGAAACAAACTAATAAAATACTAACATTTCACTCACCAAAACTAAAACACAAACTTCTTGGATGGCTGTACCACAAAGCAAGCCATAACATTAGTCATATAATCCATTAAAATGATCCAAAAGGCACCAACAGCACACAAATTGTGAAGAGGTCCAGTTAAATGATAACCCCACGAAAAATGAAACTATCCATAGAGCCAAAAAATTTATTCTGTACCAGACTGTAAATATGCTTTTTAGTGCTGTCAAGCTGGACCTTTTAACATGAGAGTCTGTGGAGACTGATTCCCATTTGGAGTCACCCTCAAGTAACACCTAGAGAAACTGCAGGTTTTTCCACTTCTGTGTTGGCTTCATTTTTTAGCTCTTCAGGTTTCCCCTTGGTACTGAACAAATATTCACTGGTGCTAAGGAAAGTTTCAAGTCTTTGATGCTGTTTTGTTATGAAGGTTAAGTGTTGATGGGAGGGACTAAAGAAAGTTTGACAGTCCAGAGATAGTTTGCATACTGTGTACAATGTACTGAGACATTCTTCTTAAGCTGATATCAGCCTTAAGCCTTTGGCTCCCTGACAAGGCAATTGCTGCTATGAATTCATGTGGAACTTCCAAGCTGCAAGTATTTCTGTCTTTGCAGTTTTTTCCCCTCACATAAAATTAAACAGGGTTAAAGTTTACTTGACTAATAAACATATGCACATTTGACAGAGGTCCACTTGACCATGAACTAACATTAACTAAATTGTGTTTGCTAATTAACCCATAGTAAATGTCAGATAAGCCTCTGACCCTGTGTTTTCTTTTCCCCCTATAAGATTTAGAGGCCAGTATTACTGTTGCTGTTACAATGTCTTATAAACATACCAAAGCAAAATATTTGGCAGGTTCAACATCCAGTACAGCAGAATTCAGTATGTGTACATAGTTACAGCAGACCAAATGGTAAATAGACTGGTTTATACTACATGTCTTATTCACCCATTCATTCATACAAGCACTTTTTTTTTTCTCTGTGTTTAAGTTCTTACTACATAACATTCAGACTAGCAACTCAGGGTTCAATATCTAAGGATATTGGAAATATCCAAGGATACTTTGGCATGCAGACTGGAGCAGCCAGGGATCAAACTACCAACTTTCCAATTAGTAGATGACCTGCTCTATCTCCTGAGCCACAGCCAAGCAGGCAAGCGATAATGCTATTTGGGTAGTTAAAAGTAAATTTTAACCCAGTCAATTTCTATGTATAAAAACAAAATGATTGGGTCAAATAGTTATATTCAAATTAATGGCAGCTATAGCAAAGACTTAAATTTATTTGAGATGATCTGGGTATGACCTCTTAAAAAAAGCTACAGTCAAGTGAGAAAGTTTCAGCAGCTTTCAGTCTTTACAGAAAGTCACTGAGATCCTCACTTTGTTTATTAAAATGTTTTCATACCATTCTATCAGTTTGTAGGCATTAATATATCCATGCTTTAGGCAGACAGCAGGACAGGAAGAGTGACAATCTCTCTGCATTATGCAAATTTTATGCAGATTATATGGAAATTGTGCTCTGGCTATCCTCTCCTATCAACACCTCTCCTACATGCCAAAACACTGACAGAAGTTGAAGCTAAAAAAACACCATCACTGAGAAGAAACTGTCAGCATTAAAATAAATAAATAAAAACACAACAGTAATTGTTATATGAAAATAAAATAACATAAAAAAAGCTTGCAAATTTAGGCTTGACCAACAAACCATCCATTGCTTCCATTTATCCAATTCAGGGTCATTGGGGGAAAAGCTTTCTTTTTTCGTTTCTTTTTTTAAAAGTTTGTATTTTATTGTCAAATGGGACCTTTTTGTGCCAATATTTCCATTTTTAGTTTAAAATAAAATTTGGTGTTGGACATTAAATAACAAAATTTAAGTCACTGTTCTTTCTATTCAATGTGATATAGTGAAAGATACTGTTATCTTTGAGACAACTTTAAAGATGCCTGTAAAAAAAAAAAAAAAAAAAAAAAAAAA
>VUQS01036269.1:42863-82363 GCA_015108495.1 Heterochromis multidens
CATCAAAATGCCTAGTAAAAAAAAAAAAAAAAAAAAAAATAACATCGCACAAAGGTTTGCTTCCTATACAATAAATAAACACATCTTCCAAAAGACAAACTGTTATTTAAGAGTGATTAAGATTAAGATTTAGTTAAAAACTGCTAGCTTAAAACTATCTTAAATGGGCATACTTTTTTAAAAAAAGTTTCAGTCTTGCTTCCATGTGTTGTATTTGACTGAAAGAACTCTGCTGTGAGTTTTAAATAACATCTTAAAGCACACTGACAAAGGAGAATAACCAAGGGTGGCACTGCTGGATTCTCTCACTTCTATGCAGATGATATTAATTTATTCTACACTTTATGACCAGGTTTCCTGAAATGCCTGACTGATGTCTGTCTAAATAAACTGTTTCCTTGTCAAACACAAAATCCAATTCAAGGTCCATATAATCACATTTAGAACTTTCCACTGGTAAGACATCTGCATACATAATGAGCCATTACATTGCTAGATGGTCTTTGAGGTCTTTTTTTCCCCTCTGATGAGATTCTGGCTGTATGATCACTGTTGTGAGTGAAAAGGATGCTGTGGGATGATGTGAGTTGGTACATATTTCCATCTTTTAAGGTAACAAATATCCAAATCCCAAAACTGAAAACTTAGCTTCTGTCCAATGAGGGAATCTCAGGACACAGCGCTATACAGTATATTATGTATACTGTTTTATGTAAGAGACCTCATGTGGAATAGAGTAGTTTTTTAAATTGCAAGAATGCAGATGGGGTATAGGGTCGTTGAGTTTTCTATTTCAGCTAAATTAGAGATGGAACTGAAGTGAATGTAAAGCTGGCTATCTAATAGTGCTTGTGTTGCTGAGATTGCTGCTGTGGTTAAGTGTTGCCTTCGAGCCACACATTAAGCCAGCCAATAGCAGGCAGGTATTGTGGGGAGAATCCTAATCGACACTGGAACAACAACAGATGACGTGTTCTGGGTGGGGAATGGATTGCTGCTGCTACAATACAGATTTCTTCCATTATTCTACATACATGTAGGTTTGTGCATGAGGGAGTGAGGAATTATTATGTTGTAATAAAATAAATGGGGTTCATATGATTTATATATAGGCGGATTACATTTTTGACACTAACTTTATATTGTATTTATTTAATTATAAATGTATATGCATTTTTAGGTTTAACCCGTGCTCTGCATTTTCTTTGATCCCATTAACTGAGTATCTTTAATAGCATAGACTGTTTTGCCTCCCTGTCCATTTGATTGTACATAACTATGTGTTCTGTACATTTAAGAGCAAAAGGCGTACACCAAGAAAAAGGTAGTGTGAGAGAAATAAAAAGTGAGAAAAAGAATGCACATGTGTGGGTGAGCCAGAATGCACCAGTGAAAATATATTCATCTATCAGTGTCAACGTGTGGGAGAGGAAGATCCAATTAATATGTATTTTACTTTACTATCGTCTATTTTCCTGTTTGCTTCTATACTTTGTCAAAATTAATGAAGCATGTTTTGTATTAGAATTTGACTTCTATTATAAACAAGAAATAACTGTTGTCAGTATAATCTAAAAAAAATCAGCAAAAACATGCAATTACCAACCCACTGCTTTTTTAATATGGAAAAAGTGAGCTTTTTGATATGGTTTCAGATCTGCAAGTATGTTTTTAGATCGTGAGCTAAGGGGTGTGCACATATCTCACGAGGTGCCTTTGAAGTGGTGTTATTAATTTCCTGGTGGGTCATATTTGAATTAGTGTGAGTCACAGTGGCTCCAGTTGAGTCTCGTCTAGACTGCAAGTGTGCGTGTAAAATGGAGAGTTCAGGGCTCTTGGGGGGGGCGAGATATTTATCAGGCAGCTACTGAAGTTTACAGGCTAAAATACACTGACACTTAAATTTTTACAATGGACATGCTGTGAGGTCCTGTATAAGACATTAAACATGGTCATTTAAAAATCATCCTGGATATTAAGTGGTAAATAACTGTAAAAGTTAAAAGACAGATCATCAGAATAATGGATAGGAAAACAGAAAAGAATAACTTTTTTTTTTAAGTCTTACCTTCAAGTCACTTAAAACATTTTCCTGCCATTTTAGTTTATGTTTAGATATACATTGTAACTCAGAGTATTTTTCTTCAGAACCCATTAAATATATTTTAAATATAACCATAACATGTTATTTGTTGTGTTTGTAGTAGAAACATCTTTTCTCACTTTTCTTGACAATCTATGCGTTAGCTTTCACAAATACCATCTGTCAGCATGTGAGGCATTTAAGAGACATCTGTAAATTGTAGCTACAGAAAATATCATGTGTTACACCCTTCAGAACAGACACTGCACAGCAAATAAAATTACAGACAGAAAGGTATCACAGAAGTGTATTATGTGCTTGTACATTATGTATTTGTGTTTTAGTGCACTCCTGTGTGATATGTGGTTGGCGCTCGCCTTTTCAGCTATTTAGCAAGCACAATGCCTTTGGTAAATAGCCACTGCTGTATGGTTTCACTCCATTGAGCTGTGTCATTAACTACTTTGTGCTGTGTGTATGTGCTTATGCTTGTGGATTGAATGTGTACCCTGTGTGAGTGTGCCTATTTGTGTTTGGTATTTGCAAGGGTCTTTTCCACTAGATTAAAACTCTCATTGTATCCCCAAACAACTGAACATCAACAGCAGTATGTTCTTCATCTTTATCTAAAGAAAAAGATGCCTTTTAGTCCAGTTTCACTGGCACTGAAAAAACTGTTTTAGTAAGATTTGCCTTCACTGCCTAGTCAGTCACCGTGAATTAATGCGTCTGCAAAGAAACTAGAACAACACTCAGTCCTGAATGCATTGGCATAATTGGTGTCATTTTAGTTTTGATATGGAAGCTGAATACGCACACAGCATTTATTTGGCTTGTCTTGTCTTGTCGAAAATCCAGCTAGTATATTTACAGAGGAGATCAGTTCCATTATGCTAGTATTTCTCCTCCAGCTGATTGGATCAGGAAAGCATTACTGGGCTGCAATTACTCCCCTGAAGCAAACAATTTAAGAGTGCATCATAACTGACAGTGTTTTCTTGACATGATTGCCTTGCTAATGGAATATTCATTTAACGGTTACCCATACCACTTTTGATTTGTTTGATTGATTGATTTGTTCCCCAGATAGAGAGTGTGTGCCTGTCCATGCGTGTCAATGTATTTTACATTTATAGATTTATTATTTAAAAATGGCAAGGAAACACCCCTCAGCACAGTATGTTTAACACTTCATTAGCTTTTAAATGTCTCCCTCCTACAGGCAGTTATTAGACTGTGCTCAGGCAATACTGCCATAGCTTCAGCTGTTGTAAAACAGGAGATGGTTCTTTGTATGTAAATGGAATGTGTATAAGACATTTCTTTACAAATATTATTTGACAATAAAAACCTAAATTTAAAAAACTACATTTGGATAAGCTTGTTTACACTGAGATGACTATGCTGAAATGAGAGTTGCATTTTGTTTTGATCTCACATTTTTTTTTAAGCTGTTTGACAAAATTTCATAAAACTAAGTATGAATGTTGTGAATATAGTTTTAATTATGATAAAAAAAAATACACAACTACTGGCCTGACATCTTTGTAGAAACACACAGTATATGGGAAGGCAACCTGTGAACAACAAATCATACAATTCAATGTGTAATTAATGGACTGAAAAATGTTAAAAAAAAATGTGTGAATCATGAAAAGAGCACCTTTAATTCTCCATCTCTGTTCTGCCTACCAGGCATGTCAAAGAGCATACTAAGGCAGAGAGGGTCTATAAAGTTAAATGAAAGCATCCTTTACAAAGCTCAAAGGAATACATGAATAGAGATGGACTGATTTTTTTATTCCATTTGTATTAAATGCAGAAAATGTATTAACAGTTCCCAGCTACATTACTAGGAACAAGGTAATGGACTAGCACAGCAGGGGTAATTATCCAGGTTAAATCTTTACTGTATCAAACACACGGGAGATTTTCATCTGATTTACTTCAACCATTTCTGTGATCTTTAACAAAACAGCTTTTCTGGACTTTTTTGCAAGTAAGATTGCCAGCTGTGCAGCATTAGGAAAAGGACTTTTCATAGTTGGATATTTCAAAGAAAAATCTATGGAACCATTAAAAGTCTATTTAGCCAATCCACCATAAAGAATTGGTTTGAGGGAGATGACAAGGCTGATATGTGCTGAGAATGTCCTACTTTCTAATTTTAAAGTGATTTTCCCCCACTTCGTCTGGCAGTGGAGTCATGATTAAAATGATGCAAGATGTTTTTCTTTTTCACTGGGAGATTGGTTTTAGTGAACAATCAACATGCTCTTGACTGAAGAAGATGCTACTGGAGTGAACTCAAAAGAGTCTGAATGTTTCTGTCTATCACGGTCCTGTTAGAATAGAAATGGGGATCCCCTGCCATTTTGGCCCCTCCTTGCATCAGTCCAAGCAAGGCTTCTGTCCAGAGACCAGCTCTAAACAGTTGTAATGGCCAGGAGCCTCTCTTCCATCCTGGCTCCAACTGTGCATGTATCTGTATGTGTCTGTTTATCAATAGACTCAGACTTATTCTTCTCCAGGAGGAAAGTAATGAGCCAAATCCACATGGGCTCATTATTAAAGGTAGAACAAAACTCTTGGCTTCAGAGTAGCTTGTTGTTTTGGTTCCAATTGCTGCTCGTGCATAACTGAGATGGTTGCTGCCCAGTCTTTCTACATTGATCAGCCACAACATTAAAACCACCTGCATAATATTATGTAGGTTACCCCTTGTGCCCCTGAAGTGGATCCCTGGCTCAGGCTTGTTCTACTGTACCTCAACCCATGGATCCTTGGGCTCTGTGTCATGTTTTTGCAGTGCGTTGAGTGTACTGTCCTGCTGAAGGAGGCTGATGCAATCGAGAAATGCCAGCCTATTCTCCTTCTTGGGTCCTCAAATACTGCTGATTTGCCAAAGCTTCCGGTGTCTCAAAATTACGTACAGTGTGTCCTTTGGTATCTGTGTTCTGACACACCGGTCTTAAGTAGCGAAAGAAAGGTCTCTCACTCCAACCTCAAGGATGCCGGTACAGGACCCTTGGCATCACAAAGGGGCATATTTTAACTTAAAAAACATACAGTATTTTTATTAACTTAAAGTAGTTTTCAGTGCAAAGCTAAGTAACAATAATTGTAAACAAGTGGTGCAAACCAACAAATTAGCGAGTGAAAAACACCAAACTGCAAAAATCAGGAAGCAAACTGCGGTCTCTGGAGTGATTAACCTGTGACTTGCTCTGTAATCACCCCTCCAACCTCCTAATGTGGACTTTCTAGCTCTTTAAAAAAATAACCATCATCTCTGGGTATCCATTTTTTGGTGCCCTGAGATGAAAACATGTTGGAAGAGCCACTTAAATAATTGCGTAAAGAGTCCTTATAGGCCCATCTACAGCTGCATGGACATAACTGCAGATCTTACACTCTGCTTTTTATTTTTGAAAGCTAGATGATTAGGATAATAATATACATAGGAAAAAGCCAAAAAACCCTTAATATTTTTCATGCATTTAAAAACATGATTAGAGGTCACTCTGGTAATTGGATAGTTAGATACCACATGGTACAAAGACACACACATACACACAAGCTTGGTAAAGCCCAAAGCAGAGGAGAGGAGAGAAACTAGTATGACCGTAAATGACAGAAGATATGCAGAAAAGAGCCTCACATAGCAAAGCAAACTATGTCTTTCTCATGGCAATGGTAGTGGAAACACTGATGTGAGAGACCAATTCCTGAACCATACCAGTGTAAGCTCCCAGTTGGTTCTCCAGCTCACCTAATGGGCTTATCATTAATTCTAGTGGAACTTTTGGTGGAACTTTTGGTACTCATGATGCTGATGCTTAACTGAGAAAAAGGGCTGAGCCAACTGGATACATCCTATTAAGGTGATATGTCACCATCTTCCTTTCACTTCAGCTCTGCTTCTTTCAGAGATTTTTGATGCATGGTCTGTGAAGGCTAAATCACTGAGAGGGGATGATAAATGAGCTTGGTTGTCAGTTGCTGTAGCTAGGTGTAGATTTTATGTCTTGAGTAGATTCTGAGGCTTTGTGTGACAAAAGGCTCAGTATGATGTGGTTAGCTCTTTTAACAAGTTCAACAAATTCCAGTCTTTTGTGTGCTTTAACTGTCTTTGAATACAAAGGCTTCAAACCAAATAATCACACATGACATTCAGCCTTTTGAAGTCCCGTTACTGCTCACAAGAGTGACACTGTTGAACTGTTAAAAAAACGATAAGCTGTTACAGATGACTCTGTGTCTGGTAGTGACATGCTGTTTGTCATGCTCTCACACTCGGTCTCTGGCCCTGGGGACAAACCATCACTTTCACCTGCCATGTTTTTAATTTGGGCTAAGATTGAGTCTAGCTAGAACTGCTTTTGTCTGAAAGAGGCATCCTTATTATTATCGGTTATTCTATCTGTGTCTAACTCTGCACATGCTGGTGTTTGCATATACTTTATGTACTTTCATTTTCTAAGTGTCCAAAGAAGAAAAATCTAAAACAAGAACAATTCACCACTGACTTGCCCTACTTACCTTATGCACAGTCTTACACACTGTCCCTTGATCTCTCTCAGGGGAAATTGTCTTCTAACAGATTAGACTCTGTTTATTGTGTTTACCGTCCAAGCAACTCCACAAACTCTACAAACGCACGTTCAGCTAAGCACATACACATACACACAGATATCTATACACACACAAGCGCTTGCCTCAGGGGAAATACAGTAAGCCTCAGCAATTCTGTTGTAGCAATAATGACAAAAACCCATACAAGTGCTGGATACTAAACCTAACTGAAGGGGCATATGAACTCTTGCACAGTATGGAGTCCAGAAGATGAATCTCAAAATTGCAATGTTATAAGGGGTCTTCCCACAACTAGCACATTAGTGAAAGAGAAAAGGAGGTATTCAAACAACCTTAATACACAAACAGTGCACATAAAGCTTCTAAAGCCACCTTGTGACAGGAGTTTAATAATTTTTGTAGATAGTACCTAAATACATAGTACAAGTATAAGAAGTCACATGGCACTATTAAATAGTCTTGTCCAATCAAATGTCAGCTACAACAGACAAACTCAGAAAGATAATGAACTTCTTATACATAATTAACAGCTGGAACCAAATAAGAATATACTATTCATCCTGCCTGTATATTTTATTAATGCTCTTCTGTATCTGTCATATCACTGTTATCTATGCTATGTGCTACATTATTCACTACAGTAAATGGAACAAATAGAAAAATTATTAAATTATTATGGCACATTAGAGCAGATGCTTGAGACTTAAGATGCCGTTTTTGTTGGGCGTGTAGCATATGTACAGTGCATCTGGAAAGTATTCACAGTGCTTCACTTGTTCCACATTTTGTCATGTTACAGCCTTATTCCAAAATGGATTAAATTCATTTTTCACCTCAAAATTCTACACACAACACCCCATAATGACAAAGTGAAAAACGTTTGCTTGAAATTCTTGCAAATTTATTAAAAATAAAAAACAAAAATATAACATGTACATAAATATTCACAGCCTTTGCTCAACACTTTGTTGAAGCACTTTTGGCAGCAATTACAGCTTCAAGTTTTTTTTGAGTATGATGCTACAAGCTTGGCACACCTATTTTTGGACAGTTTCTTCCATTCTTCTTTGCAGAACCTCTCAAGCTCCATCAGGTTGGATGGGGAGTGTTGGTGCACAGCCATTTTCAGATCTCTCCAGAGATGTTCAGGTTCAAGTCTGGACTCTGGCTGGGCCACTCAAGGACATTCACAGAGTGTCCGAAGCCACTCCTTTGTTATCTTGGCTGTGTGCTTAGGGTCATTGTCCTGTTGGAAGATGAACCTTCGCCCCAGTCTGAGGTCCAGAGTGCTCTGGAGCAGGTTATTATCAAGGATGTCTCTGTACATTGCTGCATTGATATTTCCCTTGACCCTGATTAGTCTCCCAGTTCCTGCTGCTGAAAAACATCCCCACAGCATGATGCTGCCACCACCATGCATCACTGTAGGGCTGGTGTTGGCCAGGTGATGAGCGGTGCCTGGTTTCCTCCAGACATGACGCTTGGCATTCAGGCCAAAGAGTTGAATCTTTGTTTCATCAGACCAGAGAATTTTGTTTCTCATGGTCTGAGAGTTCTTCAGGTGCCTTTTGGCAAAGTCCAACTTTTGTCATGTGCCTTTTACTGAGGAGTGGCTTCTGACTGGCCACTCTACCATACAGGCCTGATTGGGGGAATGCTGCAGAAATTGTTGTCCTTCTGGAAGGTTCCCCTCTGTCCACAGAGCAATGCTGGAGCTCTGTCAGAGTGACCATCGAGTTCTTGGTCACCTCCCTGACTAAGGCCCTTCTACCCCGATCGCTCAGATTGGCCGGGCGTCCAGCTCTAGGAAGAGTCCTGGTGGTTCCAAACTTCTCCCATTTACAGATGATGGAAGCCACTGTGCTTAGTGCTGCAGAAATTGTTCTGTCCCCTTCCCCAGATCTGTGCCTCGATACAATCCTGTCTCTGAGGTCTACAGACAATTCCTTGGACTTTACGGCTTGATTTGTGCTCTGACATGCACTGTCAACTATGGGACCTTATATAGACAGGTGTGTGCCTTTCAAAATCATGTCTAGTCAACTGAATTTACTAGAGGTGGACTCCAGTCAAGTTAATAAATTAGCAAAAATTTCAAGCAAACTTTTTTCACTTTGTCATTATTGGGTATTGTGTGTAGAATTTCAAGATGAAAAGTGAATTTAATCCATTTTGGAATAAGGCTGTAGCATGACAAAATGTGGAACAAGATGCACTGTAAGAGATTTGTTTGGATCTCAGCACAACTCCAGCCTGAATTCGTCTTTATGTGAGGCGCTGTGTACTTTCCGGATGCACTGTACCATTATTAGGTTTCACTCCCAAGTAACTAACTATTGTATTACATCTGCTTCCAATTATAACTGAATTTTAAAGTATTTTCAGATCTTGTAAACTAATGTCCAACTACCATTATGTCTGATTGTCCTCCTCTCCTGACAGGAACATTTTACACCTGAGTGCAAATTCAAGGAGTCGGTGTTTGAGAACTATTATGTGACATACTCCTCCATGATATACCGGCAACAGCAGTCGGGCAGGGGCTGGTACCTCGGTCTGAATAAGGAAGGAGAAATCATGAAGGGGAATCATGTCAAAAAGAACAAGCCAGCAGCCCACTTTCTTCCCAAACCTCTAAAAGGTAGGCCTTTCTAGATCTTTCCTTTTTATTTTTCAATACTAAGGTTCAGAATATATCTGTCATATGATAGGAATTAGTTTGTGGAATGTATTAGCCACCCACGTGTTCATTACTGTTCTAATTGGCTACAGGTCAGCTGTCATACAGCGGGACGAGATACAATATCAGTACAATTTAGGATAACAGTACATATCATTAGTGTAGTCTTCCCTGGAAGGTATTAATACTGGCAAGTAACAGAAATAATCTGAAATCTGAAAGCCTAACATGATGTTGGAAATGTATATGTTTTTATGTGTTGCTGCTTTCAAAACTGCAGAAATTCATCATTCAGTTGCATCAGAGAATACTGGCTTCTGTTCAAGTATTTACACAACACTAGCTAGCTCTAGCAAAGGGGTTGCTTTTCACAAAGGGGTTGGTTTTCCCTGATTAAATTTACCCATTTTCATTTTCACTTTGTTTATATTTTAGGTCTCTGTAGATACTGTTTTGCTAAAGACTAAGTGGGTTGTTTTCTGTACGACTCCCTTACACTGAGCATTTTCCTCAGAGACTTTTGCATTAACCTATTCAGTAGCTTCCTCAAGCTGGTCACACTCCATTGCAGACAGTGCAGAACAAGGCTGATATTTTCACAGCACTGTTTTATTACTGTAAATTCACAGAGAACCCCACCCATAAAGGCTATGTGTGTGGTATTGTGGCTGTGAGGAACAGAGGAAACAGGCCATAGTCCTTTCATCTTCGAAAAGACACAGATTTACCTGTCAGAGAGAAGAGAGAGAGATAGGCAGAGAGCGAGTCTGTTTTCTTTTCAGTGGGACAAAAGAAGAACACTCTGGGTCTTCCTTTTTTGTCTCAGTAAGAAATCAAAGGCTTGCAGTGCAAAATACTCAAAACAATGCAGAAAAGAGGACAGCTTCTTTATATTGTTGACTGTTGAGTGCCATTTAGATCTTGCCATCTGGCTCTCTATATAGCCACTATATTATTTTTTGGGCTTTTACATTACCAATCCTAAAACTTAAGTCAGATCAAATTATAGTCAAATTATCAAATTTTAAGTAAAGGTATTTCGGTAACACTTTACTTTTAGGGGTGTGTCAAAACTGTGACATGAGCCCTGTCTTGAGTATCAGGCAGTCTCTCTGAATCTTTACAACTTTTGTCATTAAGTGTCACCGGTGCATTTATGTATTTTTAATGCAAAGCTGCAATTGTTTGAGATGTTGTTATGACACCTTTACATTAATCTTGCTAACATAACCCATCATAAAACTGTCATAAACATGGCAGCATGTCAAACTTGAGAAACTATTTATTTTTATATGTTAGCATTATATTACATTATATTAAACTGTCATATGTGGTTGGTTTTACACTGGCTGTCTTGAAACAACTATAATTTAGTAACAAATATTTTCCTTTTCCTGTACAGTTGTAGAACTTGGACAAATTATTAAACCATTGGTAGGGAACCTTTTTCCTATTAAGAGGCATTTCAATTTTTGTAACATTCTTCAAAAGCCAAATATTCCCCATATATTGTGTTTCACACCAGCCTCTGTAATGGAGTGGCTGGACCAGCTTTTCTTTGTGGAGGTGTCTGAGATGTGATGGTAGTAATGATGATGCTACTTGCAGCCAATTTCCCAGGGTTGGTTCAGAAGACTTTAACCATGTCTCCTCAGAATGGGAAAATTGTTCATATTGACATATAGCTTATAAAATGGGAGAAGAGATAGGTTGTTGTGCTTAGCCTTGATCTCATCTTTGCTTTGCTGCTCAAATTTCATGTTTGAGATTGTGGCACATCAGATGGTTCCACATGGAACACAGTTACTGGCATATTCTGACATAATAGCAGGCTTTTGTTCCTGCAAAGTAGAAATTTTCACAGTTCAGTTTATTTTCACTTCAGTTGAGTTCACATTTGAAAGCTATAAACTAAGACACTGGTTGGAATGTTGAAACTTGACACTGACTGGAAATTTCTTGTGGTGACTTGCATTTATCTGTGTCTTCAGCCAAATGAGGATTCTGCTCTGACATTTTTTTTTTTTAGAAAACCTGACACTTTGCAAATATTTTTTTTTTGTCTGGTGCTAATAGCTAGCAACAGCAACAAGGCCACCATTCCAAATTCTCCTTCTTTACCTGCTAAACATGGTTTCTGTCAGAATACCATCTTGTGAAAGTTTGTTGGGCACTCAAACTCTGCTTAATAAGTGCATCTGTCATTGCAACTTACTTTCTCAGGCCTTTTTCTTCACTTCAAGCATGTCACATAGTGTAAACTTTTCAGTTAAAATGACAAAAGTGACTGAATTACACTTTATCACAACAGTCAAACATTCATAAAGACTCAGGTGTTGTGCACACCTCTTAAAGTCAAACCTATTGTCAACATGAGTGTGTATTTGCTTGCTTTAAAGAAGTTGCTGCATTCTTACTTTATTACTCTGAATAATGCTGGAGTGTTGGGTAGGTATTAATAAAACTGATATTTTGATTCATGAACTGACTGGCAACTTTATTACAGTTTTTCTTGATCGCTTTGGTGCAATTCTCACAGCAGGTATGTCATTCTCATCACTCTTAATGCAGTTTTCAAAACAGTTAAGGCATTTTTCACAACACAGACTCACCTGTGCAAAAGAGACTAAAACAATCAAAACCTTTTTCACATATGTCAGAACATGCAAATTCAGTCAATCACCTTAACTCTGTGATCAATGAATAAAAACCTTTCACCACCGTTTTAAGACTTAGACACCAAATGGTTTTATACCATTTTATACCATACAAGAGTACTGCAAACATATAGACCTAATGTAGACACAAAGATGAAATGTGAAGGATTTATTTGAAACTTTACAAAATTGCTGAAGATGAGAAAAGCAAAATGATACTCATGGAACGAGTCTGCATCAGAAAACAGACAAAGAAAATATATACAATCTAACATAGCACCAGCTACTGTATAGTCCAGTAAAGTCACACTACATAAATTCAGGGGCCACTTTATTAGGTAGCCTGTTCAACTGCTTGTTAATCCAAATATCTAATCAGCTAATCACATGTCAGCAACTGAAAGCATTTATGCATGTAGACATGGTCAAGACACCCTGCTGAAGTTCAAAATGAGCATCAGGAAGAAAGGTGATTAAAAGTGGCATGGTCGTTGATACAAATGGGCTGGCCAGAAACTACTGATCTGCTGGGATTTTCCACACAACCATCTCTAGGGTTTACAGAGAATGGTCCAATAAGGAGAAAATATCCAGTGAGTGGCAGTTCACCGGGTGAAAATACCTTGTTGATGTCAGAGGTCAGAGGAGAATGGTCAAACTACTTTGAGCTAATAGGAAGGCAACAGTAACTCAATCAACCACTCGTTACAAACAAGGTATGCAGAAGAGCATCTCCGAAAGCACAACACATTGGACCTTGAAGTAGAGCACAGCAGCAGAAATTCACACTGGGGGCCACTCAGCTAAGAACAGAAACTGAGGCTACATTTTGAATGAACTCACCAAAATTGGACAATAGAAGTTTGGAAAAACGCTGTACTCCAACGGTCTCCACAGTTGATCTCAGTCCAGTAGAGCATGTTTGAAATGTGGTTGAAAGGGAAATTTGGATGAGCAGCTGGCAAATCTGCAGCAAACCTGCAGCAACTGTGTGATATATATGGCATATGTGATATATATATATATATATATATATATATATATATATATATATATATATATATAAAAGACTGAGAGTAGGTATTTTTATTTGTTTCAACTAAACCTCTTCTGAAAACATGTGTTTATATTTGCTTTCAATTGAAGGGCCATTTCACTACTACTACCACTGACAGTGGCTGGTAACAGCCTTGCTCTTTCGTGCATATTTGAAAAAAAGTTGAAGTAATTTGATTGAAAACACTAATGCAATGCTGGACAGTATTCAGGAAAGTGACAAATCTAGAATTCTGACTGACAAGTACAAACTGTTTTGAGTTTTGAGTTGTGAGATTCAAGTGAGAAAGTGCATCAACACAGTAACAAATATCTTTAGTAATGAAGTATGCATAGAAACAATAGCAGTGTGTATAAAAACAATGAGAAAGGCTAATGTGGGTGGGGAAATGCGTTACTGATTTGACAACTCCCCTAGGTAGTGAGAATGACTTTTCTGGTGTAAGAATTACACCAAAGCGATCGAGGAAACCTGTATTACACACCCATAGACAGCATAAAGTTGGCCATAGCTTGGGTGCTGGTATACCTTATTGGGTTGACCGGGTGACCTACATATGCTGTAAGGCTATTACAGATGCCTGGGTTCAAATCTGCCACACACACATACTTACTTTAAAATCCCTCTAAATTATCATGTTTTTAATGGCAATAAAGCAGCAAAACTTAAATTAAAACATTAATTATTCCCCTCTTCTTAACACAAAAGAAATATTTGGATGTCTTGGTAGTATATGAGCAATTTTGTTTAGTATTTTAGCAGCACTAGAGTGCTGAATATTCCAGTTTAGAGTTAAATTTTTAATTTTTTCTATGTGCTGAATTGATGCTGCCCCTTCTTGTGTCTTTAGGGAAGCTTCTCCTGCCAGCATCTTATTAAGAACCTATATCTGCCCTCTGAAATCATGATAATAGCTTTTCACCTTCATTTAACAGGCCATCCAGGGGGTCTCAAACATACTTAAGAGAAATAGCTGGTGAATGATTGGCTTGCTTTATGCTTAGAGAGAAATACAAAGAAAGAGAAGAATTAAATAACAAGGATAGATAGAGGCTAGGTGACACAGTAATTGTAACAGATACCGAAAACTATTGACTGTGGCTGCATTTTAACTTAGAGAGGAAATATAGTGATTTTTAGGTCCAATAGCAAATACAAAATGAGACAATGTTGTAATACCCCTCCTTGTGCACAAACTTGAAAGTATCCTGTATTGCACAATATTTACTAAATCTTTTAGATAATTTGAATTTCAGATGTAGCTATTGGTTTGGAAATAACTTTGCACAGGAGAATTTGTTCCAGCAGCTCATTCAGAAGGAGATGTGTTACAGCTCACCAATTAAGAACCTGTCTCAACATTGGTGATGGCATGTCTTTTAGACATTACTCACTGCTCTTCTGGTTCCACTCTATGGTCCTTAGCCCACAGCCTCTCATTCTGTGTTCCTCCGGATGTAGCAAGTTTAGCTTGTGTTATTTCAAGTCCAAGATGAAAATCCTATTAAAGCTCTCCCAACAAGTCCTGATACAAGAGACAAACAGCTGCTTTATCTAGAGAGTGTCAAATGGCATCTACTAGGGAAGCACAGGGAGATTTGTGCGGAGAAATGTGAAAAATTACAAGAGGGTTTTTTTTTTTTTGAGGTTTAAAAATATAAAATAGCAATGGTGTTGAGAAGATACTGTAATGCTGAGGTCAGTCACTTATCATTGTAATAACAGAATAGCCTACTGTCACAAACAAGACTGGGACCAATCAGCAGTTTCCCAACCGAATCCTGCCAATGATTTATGTTCATATACAAGGATGGTCTCTGGATTGTCACTGGAACAAAAAATGCTTGGCTAAGTGAAGTGTCTGAAGGACTGGGTTTGCTGTTTCAGCCACAGACTCCCTGAGGAATGAACATCAAATAGCATGCTAGGCAGAAGGATGTTGACAACATCCTGAAACCAAAGACTGTGAACCTCAGATTACTGATATTTCTCCTGAAAAGGGGGCTGCTGAGATGCAGACTGGACCAGTGCTGCACACACAGCAAAGCTGAAGCGCTAGCAACTCTTGAATTTATAATGCCATGCTGTGAATATAGGATTTTTCTTTTTACTTCAGCACCAATATAGTCTACTTGATTCAGCAGTTTGGAGGGAACTATACAGTGGTGCCAAAAAGTACTTGGACAGATAAACTGAGAGCAATCTTCCATGAGCTTCATAAACTCACAGAATATTAGATGAACTGGTATTTAACACATAGGAAAACTAAAACAAACAATTTATATTTATATTGGGAAAAAGAAAACTTTTCTTTTTCTGGTGATAGGAGTAATTATAGTTAATGGCGTGATCAATTAGCTGACTAAACAATTAAACTTTGCTATCCTCCCTAGTTGCCACCCATTACTGCATGGAGCTGCAATCCTTGCGATCTATGCTGCCCTTCAGCCGTGGCAACTCCCCTTTCCCGGGCTAATTGTCGTAATGGATGATATAATCTAGCAAGGTGGCAAGTGAGACAGATAAAATGTCATAAAATTAGTATAGTCGGCAGTATTTTGATCTGGAAATACAATGGTTGTATGCAGGTTATATCAGAAAAAACAGACATTTAACCAGTGGACCAACATTGCACACTTGTTTTCATGGTGGACGCCAAGACTGACAGATGCAGTTCGAAGTATCCCCTTAAACCACACATTTCTTGAGGCATTTCTTGGCAAATGGTACAAAAAGCATCATCCATGTTGGCTGGCCAAGCTTTATGAACAGGACTAAACCTAAAAGGCTCCCAAAGAGTTTACTACTTTTACCACTTGCAGTTGCCATCTTCACAGCTTACTGAGCTCAGCTGCCCATTAAGGTGTTTTTGTGTAGTGTACTACAATATACGACCTCAGTAAAGCCTCCCTATTCATTTGGTTAAAAAGAGGTGCATCTGTATTTTTTTATTATCTGGGTATGCTGCAATACCATAATACCACCCAAGCCTACTACAGAGAAGTGATGAGAGAGATGAGGCAGAAACCATACATAAGCTTAAAGAATAAGACAGCTAGGCAACATGCATAGAAAGACAGTAGCTGTTGGACAGTGTTTTAAATGTGTGTTTATGTGTGTGTCTAAATCAAAATTACTATTTTCTGTTACTTTTTTTTAGTGTTCTTAAAAAATGTTGGTTTGCCTGATTTGCATTTGTCTTGTGTTTTTACAGTTGCAATGTACAGAGAGCCATCTCTCCACGACTTGACAGAGTTCTCCCGCTCTGGCAGCGGCACACCCACCAAGAGTCGGAGTGCCTCAGCAGTCCTTAATGGAGGGAAAGCCGTGAGCCAGAATGAGTCAACGTAGCCTGGTAGCCCAACCCAGGCCTGGGGCAGAACCGTGAAACCTTACCTCTAGCAGAGCATGAATCCAAGCAGACTTGTTTCTCCGATGAGCGGTTCAGGACTAGCTAGGACAACAAATCACACATAAACAACCAGACACCATCAATAAAAAGCACCTACCATCCTGGTCAGTCATCATCAAAACAGTATCAACAGTAGGAAACTTAACAGCACATAGATCATTCTGGACTTAAGGAACTGATTAAAATTTTATTTTTGGGCTTGAGGTTTATTTATGACCTTAGACACTCTATTTTTGTGATGATTGCATACCAGTTAGCTCATTTTTATCTTATTTTGTTAATTAATTTACTGTGCACAGTAAGTTTTCTTCATGCAGACACCAAGCCCGCGTGCATCTGTCAGACAGAGACAGGAAGTTAGACATGCAGGTGTTCAGGGCAGCCAGTAATGGTGCTGGTCTACGAGGCTTCAGTGGTACCGTACAAGCCCTGATCTCTGTCTCATCCATGCTTCTGTGAATACAAAGCCTATAAACTCCCTGGTGTGGTACAGCCTAGAGCTACTGAGACTGTGGCCAGCCAGATGGTAGCTCTCCTGCGTCCTAGTGCACACGCTCAGAGACTGAGCTCTCTAGCATGGGAAAATGAAGCCTATGTACAACTGACCTGAGATATAAGGGACAGTGTGGCTCTCTTGCAGTTTTATCTTTTCCTTTATTTTCTTTTTTAAATTTGGAGATGCCACAGCTGCACCTTAGTTTTTGCTAATTTCTGAATTAGCTGTGAGATTTTATTTAATAACTGATTTTGTTCCTTCTTGTTCTCTTCCCTTGCCATTGTTAAGCATTTGCATCTTTGTTCATTAATGAAAAAGGGTTCCAGCAAACCAAAGACAGAAAAAGAGTGTCCCTTTAAGCCGCTGAAAGCCAAGTCAGTATAAAGCAAAGCTGGATTTTTTTTTTTAATTGTACATTTTTGATGAAAGAAAGCAAAGGTTTGTGAAAAAAAGAACAATGGACAAAGGAAGTGATTTTAAACACTTTGGAGTTGGCAGCGTGCTTGACGTTGTGCTTTTTGATGATACACTCGATGACTGAGGTATGAAATGACTATTCTGTGTCCCCATTCCCTTCTGTTACCACAGTGTCACAATGTCTCTAGCTCTTGTCCTCGTAATCTGTTCCGCCCTTTGTGCTTGTGTCATACTTCGAAACCCCAACCATCCTTTTTTGTCGACTTCTATTGACTGATACACTTCACCATAGGATGGTGAATGGCCCTTCCCAGGATGCTTGTTATGTGTTTGAGTAACTTATTGTGGTGACAATATTTTCTATATTAAAAAAAATACTGTGGACTTTTAGGTGGCTTAACATTTTATAGGACACATCATATTTGTAAAAGTGAAAAAAAGATAAAGTCATACAAAAATGAACATCTTCCCTTTCTTGCACTGGGCATGTACAAACACATATGTACAAAAAGGACCCTTTTGTGGGCTATGTACTCTTCCCTTCAGCTACATAACTTCCTTCTGGTACATGCTTCTGGGAGACTTTCTTTTTTTGGTTTCCTCTGGAGGTGGTCTGTATTAGGTGAACCTATCTGTTGCATGGGAGAAGGCAGGGAAATTCTGGTCTAGAGCTGCATGATGTAGGCTATGTGTATTAACCCATGTTGGATCATGTGTTCCAAACTACCAGACAGATACTCTGATAAAACAACATATACAGTCAGACATTGTGGCTGTCTGATAACTTCCAGTTGTTTATTATTTGTTGTATACACAAAAATGCACTGAATAAAATGTTTATATTAAGATATACTTTTAAAATGTGTCAGCCCTCTTCTTTGTTCCGTCATTTGCTCTATTTATTACACTGATCAGCTATTGCAGATTGTTAGAATTAAACTTAAGGTGGCATATTCTGCAATGACTGGTCATGTAGAATTGGAACTCTATCCTGTACTGTAGCCTAAAATGCCTTCACTCTTGAGAAACTCATACTTAGGTGGAAGAAACCTTTAATTGCCTCTGAGTGTTACACTGGCCTAAAGGGCTTATTCTATCAAATAAATCAATATCTCTTTTAAACACATTAGAAGACTTGATATCTGGAAATTGCTTCACAGCTGGCCTTTCCTGTTGCCTGAATAAGTGCTGGTTTAGCTGAGTAAAATTATTAGGTAAGTAAGCTTACTTTTAACTTTTTCCAAGGTGCTAAATTTGAGTTTGGTCTTAGTAAAAATGATTTATAGTTTTTCTTGAGCCACACACAAGATCAGCCTTGGGTTCCTCCTTAGCGAGGAAAGCTACAGAGTGTACAAGGTCAAGTCTTTGACTTGTAAAAAAATTCTCCCTGCTCCAAATTAGAACCCTTCGGTGCTAAAGTCTTTATATGTACAAAATACAGTAATTACCTGGTAAGGCTGCTATCCCAGCTGCCACAGGGTGAGAGGCGGGGTACAAACAGGACAGGTTGCCAGTCTGTCGCAGGGCTAACACAGATAGACAGACAACCATTCACACTCACATTCACACCTATGGGCAATTAAGAATCACCAGTGAACCCTAATAACTGCATATCTTTGGACTGTGGGAGGAAGCCGGAGTACCCGAAGAGAACCCACGCAAACACGGGGAGAACATGCAGACTCCACACAGAAAGGCCCCGGCCAGATGGTGGAATCTCCTTCTTGCTGTGAGGCAACAGTGCCCACCACCACACCACCGTGCTGTCCCAGGTAAAACCTCTCATTATGAGAAAAAACACCTTGCTTGCCATGAGATTACATTCCCCTGATTGCAACATTGCATTTCAAGAATTTAAATTAGTAAAACCTGTCAAAATGTAACAAAAAAAAAAATACTATAAAATCTGTTGTAGGGTGAAAAACAGTAGTGCAATGGATAATGTAAGGTTTCATAAATTTTTTTTAACAAATTCTGATATCCATATTTTTCAAATGAATACATTTGCCACCCAATGCATCATGACACAGTGCCATCCATTAATTCATCCACCCATCTATCCTCATTTATTTATCCAATTTAGGTTCACGGGAGGGACTGAATCACCTCCCAGCTGACATAGTGATGTTTTTTAATGGTTTCTGGATAACAATGAAGCTTTACAGCACAGAGACATAAACTAAAGGTTTCTAACAACACACAATGCAGAAATTTGTCATGTTTTTGTTTTTTATAGTTTCTAACAAATCCTGTCAAAAACTATAAAAACAAAACATGACAAATTTCTGCATTGTAATGGACAATGGATTGGCAGGTTGTTTATTTTTTCGTTTGTTTGTTTGTTTGTTTTTTGGAAGTCCAAATCCTTAAATTGCAAAAAGAGCCTAAAAATGAACTTAAAGAAATCCTTACTCTGGGATAAAGATATAAGTTTAAGTCATGTCACTATGCAGCACTCCAGGAGAAAAAAAGACTTTTGCTGGTTATTACAGCCTATTGTTCATCTTCACAATAAACTCTCTCTTCATCCTTGGGGTGTGAGTGTTAGAGCATGCATCAATCTGGTCTTTGGAGACTACCTCATTACGCCCATTGCCATCAGAGACAGGAGGACTAATAGGCTTCTGTAATATAGGCCCTGATAGGAGCGACTTCATCGTTCATGTAGTTTGACATCCCCTATTCCCTTCATTTCCTTTGCTCATCTCTAGACTCCATTCATTAGTATGGGACAGTCCACTTCATTAATGGAAGCTTCCGGGTTTGTTCAGAGATGGTGATGTGAGGAGAAGTCACTTTCTCTCTTTCCCTCCCTCACTGACCAGTTACTCTTACTTTCACTTGGATAGACTAATAAGTCTAATAAGAGCCCCCCAAAAAAGAGCAATGCATGTGTCTAATTCAAACACAGCCACACACATATACACCTCAAGCAAAGCCATTGCCGCTTCAGTGTGTAATCATTTGAGATTGTGAGTGAGATCAGGCTGAAATATTCTGTCACGAATCAGCCAGAGCTGATGGAGCTGTGATATATGTGATCACTGTGTACCTGTGAATGCTATAACTCATTACCCTTTATCACTGCCACCACAGGCTGACTGGCTTTCTTTCTCTCACCCAGTCTATCTTTTCTGTTGGTCTTTGTTATTTTCATCACAATTGTGCTGTCACTCGGTTTTAATTTTCAGGCAAACTTTTGTTACCCAAGCAGGAATTACATGAATGTCACTATAATGTGCTTCAGGAAAAGTGAATGGCAATCATGAGTTTTTCTTTTGATGCTATTTGTTGTTAACATGCATATTACTAGTTATTAAACTACTCCTTAGTAGTTCAAAATAGCCATAAATTTAAAGTGAATGGTATGCATGCTGTAAACCCTACATAACACGTAGAGGATATACATCGATCTTTAGAGTTGCCAGTCTAATCCATCAGGATTAGACGTGTTCTTTTGTAACCTCAGTTTCAAAAGCCACCACATGAAATTACTCTTATTATGAAAGCTGGAATTATTTGCTCCTTACATTTTGCACACAATTTTATTTACAGCAAACTGAGTTAAGTACAGCACAGACAACTGAATTTAATTGACTGGCTGGTGGAGAAACCTCCCACAAGGGACAGCTGCAGGTTCTCAATCTCTGTCTTTGTCATTTTCTTATGGACAATTTAGGAATCATTTACTCAATACAATGGGCAATTATTTGCAGATGAAATGGGTCAGTGGAAATTATGTTTTGTTAAGAAGTGGTCTATTTTAACACTAAGCTTTATTTTTATTTTTTTATAGGTTGAAATCCCTGAAAACAGACTATACCAAAACAAAATGAGGAAACTGAAGATAATACACTTAAATAATGCTAAGCTATATGGCTCTAAACCCTGGAGACATTAAAGATTAAAGAGGCTGGAGTGGGAAAAAAAGAAAATGTTATAGAAAAATAAATAGGCTTAACAGATAAATAAATAAGTCTGTTAGTATGAAGAAACAAAGTTGTGCATAAGACCTCCTGAGGAAAAACTGCAGAAATGAGTGACACTTGGGTTTAGTCATTGTAAAAACGGTACATAGTCCTGGCATACATGCCTGAGCTTTCACATGAAAAGCAAAACAAAATGCAAAAAGTGTTTATCAGGTGGCAGCAGTCAGAAACGTAAGCTGACTAACATTCTGCAGACCTTCAGCTCATACAAGAAAAAAGTGTCAGGTTGAGAAATTAAATTGAATGACACGCATTGCTGCTAACCCTCAGTGTGCCAAGCCTGCTAGGCCCTCAACACCCCAGTGCCCTCTAAGAGCAGGGAATCCAAATAGAGTTGGCTGCTATTTTATCCCTCTAAAAACCTCTCTTCCATTATCCTCCCCATGTGCCCTGGTAGGCATAGGAAAAGAAACAGCTTCATTCTCAACAGATTACCCTCAGCAGAAAGTGTCTCACACCTCGGCTTATCAGTGCTACCAACATATCAGAGAGCCAGGGACAGGCAGAAAAGATAGAAAAGACACACTGCCCAGAGAATGTACACTGAGAACATCCACTACAAATAGCATCAGACACCACCATTAGAGGTACAGTATTGGTACTGTGTAGCTTGTTCTTTTATTTTATTTAATATGGATTGTTTATGGAGGTAGGAGCTCAACCCACGTGTGATACTGGAAAATAAGTAAAAGTTAATTGTTTGGAACACTGACTAACTGACTATAGATGCACTGCTCACCCCCAGCCAGTCACAGCAGATGGCTGCCCCTCCCTGAGCCTGGTTCTGCCAGAGGTTTCTTCCTGTTAAAAAGGAATTTTTCCTTCCCACCATTGCCAAGTGCTTGCTCATAGGGGGATGTCTGATTGTTGTTTTTGGTATGTTTATTTTTGTTTTTTCTTCTGGTTTAATATTTTGGGTCTGTAGCCTACAATATAAAGGGCCTTTGGGTGACAGTTGTTGTGCATTGGCACTATATAAATAAAACTGAATTGAATTGCTTTGTTGTGCTGACACTATATACCAAAATGCTACAAACAGTACCTACACAGTTTTAGTGCTGACTTATAGAATCAAAATTACAGTATTTTTGCTGTACGCCAAATCAGATAGAAAATATAGTCCTTTTAAAATAATATTCCCTAATTTTGGTGTAGAAAACAGAAATGTGGATGCTATACAGGCAATTCCTCACTGTAGTCTCTAGCACACTGACATCAGCAGACAGTTGGGATAGCCTTGGTGATGCTCTCTCTTTTCCCATCACACTTCCTAAATATTTTGAACCTTTTATTGGTTTTCATAAAGTAAAAATTTCCACCTCAGATTCGTTGTTCAACTAAATCAAATGCAGAGTAAAAAAATAAAAAGGTATCACTTACATACTTTCTATTTATACACTGTTTACACATTAATGTGCAAAAGTTTCAGGCAGATCTTTAGATTTTTATTCAAACCCTCAAAACCTTAGGGTAGGTGGCTGACCGTCTCGAGTCAATCCTGGATTTCATTAATAGAAAGCAAATGGGATGATCTTATTTACCAGAGCAACAGTGACAAGTTCTCAAAGAACCTTGGAACCAACCAAACCTGCCAAATATTTTGAAAAACTTTGTGGACATGTCTGGAATTGTTGCCATTATAAAGGCTAGCTAGACAGGGAAATTGCATCATCATTTAAGCTTTTAGTTACAGCATAACGCATTTTTGGGGAATTAGATAACAGATTTAGACCACACAGTATGACAAATTACACAAAATCTGATGGAAAATCCATTTTTAAAATCCTTTGTCCAATGTCAGCAACGTTTGTAAAATCTAGTAATGGTGTATTAATTCGCACATCTGTCTGCTGTACATCATGACCTTCTAGATGTTTTACCTGGGATCATATGCACTGTGTTTAGGTTTTGCACACAGTCCATCTGTATGTCAAAGATTACATAATACATTATAAGCAATTAGACTGAAGATAGAAAAATAACTGGTCAATGCAGCATAACATAACAAAAGCCTGAAAGGGATTTGACCCACCAACTAGTGTCACATATTTCAGTCTCAGACAGGAAAGTCAGATTAACGTTACTATAATCCAGACAAAGGGAACAATCCATTATTTAATGACTAATCTCCAGTTACTAACATAGAGCAGCTTTGGATGTGAATTAGGGACAATGTAAGAAGAAACAGTTAATGTTTCCTTGGCTTAGTGTGGCAGCTATCCTAATTACATAATTTATTGTGTATTCATAACATACCTATATTACATATATATACATATATCTGTGGGTGATGAGCAAACTTTCTTATCATTTGACTCAGCCGTTATTCCTTTATATTTTGCTTCCAGGGAGCCAGACTGTCATTTTTTAAAGTGGTCTTGAGCAATTATTCTCCAGGCTTTCTGAAGGTGTTTCAAAATTTTTCTTTGGACACTGGCTGCTTTTTCACCCATTTTCAGTCCAGTCCTTGTACCTGACTATTTTATTCACAATAGAACATAGAAAATGTATCAAATGTTTAAACTGAGAAAATGTACCATTTTAAGAAAAAGAAAAGGTCATTTTAAATTTGATCGCAGCAACAGGGCCATGTTTGCCACTGTGTAGCATCCCTTCTTGTTTTAACAGTCTGTAAACATCTGGGAACTGAAGAGACCAGTTGCTGAACTTTTGGGAGAGGAATGATGTCCCATTTTTGTCTGATATAGGATTCTAGCTGCTCAGCAGCCCTGAAATATTCAAGGTCTTTGCAATTTTCCATTCAGGAACATTATTCTGAAATTGTTCCGATTTGTACATGCAGTTTTTTGCAGATCGGTGAACCTCTGCCCATCTTTACTTCTGAGAAACTCTGCCTCTCTAAGATGTTCTTTTGATGAATCTAATGAATCATGTTACTGACCTCTTACCAATTAACCTAATTAGTTGCAAAATGTTCCTCCAGCTGGTTTTTTAGTACCAACTATTTTTCTAGCCTTTTGTTGCCTCCATCCCAACTTTAATTAATGCTTTTCATGAAACAGTAAAATAGTAATATATATATATATATATATATATATATATATATATATATATAGTATCCCACCAGTATTTTAGCAAATACCTCATTAGTTCTACAATAAGCCTAAAAACCTGAACTAGGAGAAAATTAGAGGCACCATGTTTGCTAGCAGTCTGAAAAACATCGTCTCCCATGTACTGCTGGGATCAGGTGGTTGTTTTTGTCATGCCAGTTGGTCATAAATAGTAGGTATCTGTGTTTTTAAAGTGTTTATAACAGCATAGCAGAATTTGTCAAATTTAAGATCTGTAATAGAATAGTTCTTTATCTAAAGCGTAGTCACAGTTGGCCATTTTTTTACTAGTGGCCAGGTCAGTTTCACAGCAGTGGTGCAGTGTCACCTCACAGCAATGCACTGTGTGGATCCTTTTGTGTGCTCGCATGGGCTCTCTTCAGGTACATCAACTTCCTCCCACAGTCCAAAGACATGCTTGTTACATTCATTCAAGATTTTACTGTAAATTGGCCATGGAGATGAAGTAGATGAAGGCTTAAAGCATATAGAAAAAGCACTGCAAAAAAAGTATGGTTATCTAATGGTTATTTATATGGTTATATAAATCGCATTGAGTGGTTAGTAAAATGTGTCTTCTAAATGAGAGCTGATACCATTACTTCTATAACTTGTTTACAACTGGCACAGCGAATGGCATTTGAAATATTTGAAACAAGACTATTTGAATTTAATTTAATGTGTGATACATGTAGTGGTGTCAGGTCTTACAAAGCTGTAACAGAGTAGAGGTTTCTGGCATAACTTCACCTACTCTCAAGGTGCAAGGAGAACAGGATTAAGTCAGAAGAGGATAAACACTTGTAGCACAAAGAATAACTTTTTATAAGCTGTAAATAAAGGTGTTCTGTATACTACAAGTGTTGCTGGAGCTTTAACCTCTTAAGGTCCGATAAAGTCCTCATAAATGTGGAGCAATGTTACAAGCTTTGAGATATTATAAGAGAGCTCTTTGAACTGATTTGAGAATTAGAAGTTAAAGTACAAAAAGTTGAAATGGAACAAACAAAAAGAGATAGGCAAGCCACATAAGGTCAATAGGGAAACACTAGTTTAGCAATTGATCCATGTGATCTTCTCACTGTTGCATGTGATAAGTATGTGATCACTAAATGCCTGGAGTTATTTTTGCACAAAACAAACAAAATAACAAAATTAATTACAATATTTCCTCATGGCTGTTTTGTCTTTTCGTCTATTGAGGTTAAAGTCTAGAGACAGTTTCTATCTCCAGTTCATTAAAAATGCATTTCTCCCTGAAGGATAATTAAATGTCAGTGGAAAATGTTATCTGGCAAGAAGCCCTTCCTCTTTAAACTGAGGAACTGACACCAAAGCCTGATGTTTCTTGTTAAAGATGTTAGACCATCTTTTTTGTGCCACCAATAACATAGCACCCTGCCTATAAAAATGTATTATGTTATCTGTAGAAGGCCTGTTTTTATATACATTATACACCATTGAAATACATATTTTTTTTAAATCTAAGCAACTCTGATAATATACATCTTTTAAATCATGCACAATACTAAACAATACTAAACACATTGCTAATAATACTAAATTATATCCAGTGTTAGGTGTAATGCGTTACAAAGTAATGCATTACTGTAATCACATTACATTTTTCACTAACGCAGTAATGTAACGCGTTTCTGTACTAAATTCAGTAATTACATTGCAGTTACAATTGTATTGTTACTTATGTTACAAAGGTTCTTCAGTTATCTGCATGTCAGGTGGATAGAAAGAAAAAAACATCAAACAAACATGCCTTTTTCAATCAGTTTGTGTGTGGGAGGAGGAAAATGGTGGAGTGGTCTACAGAATGTATTTGTGCCTGCAGCAAACTGTCATGGTCCTGGGTCTTCTGCCCAGTGTTTTGTGTTTTTGGTCATTCAAGTGCTGTTATTGTTAAAAATCTTCAGTTTGTTTCTTAATTTGCTTATGGTTTAGATTTTCACTTTTGTATCTTTCTGCTTAGTTTGTTCTTAGTTTTGGCCATTTTGAGTTTTGTATTCTAGTTTATTTCTCTTCATGATTTTATTCTCAGTCTTGGTTTTGTCTCCTTTTGTAATTTGTAATTATAGTTAATTCCCTGAGTTTGTTTTCCTGCCCTCCTGTGTTCTGCGTCAAGCCCACGTATCTATGTTAGTTGGTCCTTCTTTACTTACTTCCTGTGTTATTTTGAAAATGTTGCTTCCTTGTGCCTTGTTTGAAGTTCACTTCCCCATGTCTTGTTATCAGATTTAGTTCAGCTGTGTGTAGTTCCCCAGGTGTCTCCACTCTGCCCTCATCTCCCCTTGTGTATTTAAACCCTCAGTCTGCTTGTGTTCTCTGTCATGTCATTCTGTTTGTTTCTCTGTGTGTTTTCCTCCATGTTTTTGGATTATTGATCTCTGTTTTCTCCAGCCATGTTGCTGCCTCAGCCTCAATAAAGGTTTGTTTTTTTGTTTGTTAAATCTATCTTCACCATCTGCATTTTGGGTCCAATTTCCACATCCACACCTCATCTCATGACACAAACATCTGCACAGACAACATGCTAACACAAAGCTAGCCAAGAACCCAGAGTGATGATAAAGCTAAGTGTATGCCGACCCCAGAGTAATGAGAAAGTAATGTAACAAGCAGTGTAACGAAATACTTTCTCCGGCGAGTAATTAAGTAATGTACTGCATTACTTTTAAGAAAAGTAACGATTAATGTGTAATACATTACTTTTTTTGTGTAATGACCCCAACACTGGTTATAGCGCAACAGGGGGTGTAGTGAATAAGTAGACCAGCTATATTTTTTTCTTTTTATTCCTGCTTTTCCTCTATGGTGTGTGATTGTTGTGAGAGTTTACTGTCATGTTACATGGGAAAAATGACACATATTAGTAATTTGAGTTTGAGAACTTATGGCAGTGTATCTTATGTATGAGAAGAGGATCAGAAACATTGCATCCACTTTGATTTTGCAGGTTCAAATAGCAACCACTGTCTGAGGTCATACCCTCACTCTCTTTTCTTTTCAGGCAATGTCCTCCACACCAAGCCAAAGAAAGAAGCTCTTACATAATAGTGTTTTTTTTTTTTCTCATTTAATATAGCACGTACTGAGACATGTTTTTGTGAGGTCCATGTGAACATAGTATGCATTTAATAACACATCATGTGTTATACCCAACACACATGTTTGTATTCAGTGCTCTGTGTCAGTTCTCTGGAACACCTTGCAACCACATTGCTATATAAATAAATGTTATCCATTCTTACATCATCAATTATTTTTCTATCTTAAAATCTTTGTTTGTTTAATTGGATTCATTCAATAGCTGTCCAAATAATCAGCATGAGGTGTTATGCAACTGGGGTACATTTGAGAAAAAAAATCTTCCAGTTTTTTGTATCACTACTTCTTTACCTGTTCCAGCTGGATTTGCTTCAGTACAATCAAACACACCTCATTCAAACCTCAGTCCTACAAAGCCAAGTTGATCCCTCAGGACTATAGGAAACACTTCACTAACTACTCACTTTGTTATCTACATCATTGTGAATCACCCCTTCTTATTTCTGAGTTTCCATAGTTGGTCACTCATACTGAACAAAAGATATCAAGTGTCCGTCAGAGTTAAGAATCAAATATTACTCATTTCTTGTCACTGTTTTAGTGAACAATCCATTTAGCATCATAGTATTTAATCTGCAGTGTGAAGGGATTTGAGTAAGCCTTTGTTTTACATTCTCCTTGTTTCAGTGACCACCCATTTTTTTTTTTATGCAGCATGGATTTTCCCCTTCCTCCTCTCTGTCTCACTCCCCACTGCTTGTTTCCATGTGCAGGAGGGAATCCCAGCTCTTGCCTCACTGCAGTGGATGAGGTCAGGTGTTATGTAACTGGGAGTGAGCGAGTCAGACAACCAGAACTCACCTCTTTTATAATGTAGCCCAGCATTAAGACACTGAGAAGCAGCGTGCAGGCAGCGGCCGCATCAAATATGTATGAAGCCTGCAGCATAAATGCATTCTTCCTCTATTCTGCTACATTATATCTCAGCATTTGATAAACAGCTGGGTGAAGAAGCTTTTTGTTGGTCTTCCATTATTCCCCCTCCCCCACCACCTCCCCAAATAAGTAGGTGGAACATATTTATCAAATGGTATGTGAGGCATAAGGGAAAAAAAACCAAAAGCAAACATTAATGACGATTAAGCCGTCTAACCAAAAGATGCCTGATCAGACAGATGTGAGTGGATATTTTCAGAATATCTGAGAAAAATCACTGACTGAGGACACATGAAATGTGTCATAATGTTTTGATATCACACTGAACATTTATCTGTGGTAAACAACAAGGCTAAAACAGAATGCAAGAAAGATGCAGAAGATGCCATCTTTGATGTCTGTCCCAGTCAAAAAAACAAGTGCAGCTTTAATATCCTGCAGGACTGACTTCCACAAGATGAGGTCAGGGAATTAATCAATACTGCTGCCCTTGTCATGTTGGTGGGGTGCTTTGCTAAGAAAAAAAGACAGTGTGTGAAATCTATTTCCTCTTCTGCATATAATATTCCTTGCAAATAAATGGCTTTAACATCAAATATGTGACAGGAGAATGGTATGAGGATTTAAAGACAAAAAATCCAGGGGAACATGAGAGAGTGAAAAGAGAGGCTTTACACCGAAAAACAGGCAAATGTCAAGCTACATCCAAGGTTATCCTCGTTTTGATCATAGGCTGCCCACAATAATCAAAGAATTCTGTAAAGGGAGCAAGGATGTCGCTGTTTTCTGTGTAGTCTCCCAACACAGTATCCAGTATAGTAACACTGTATCTGTGCCATCTTAATCCCTGTACCAGTATTAAATGTTTCTATCCAAAAGATTTAGAATATTAAGAAAGAAAACATATCAGCATCTCATTCCATCTATAGATATGAAATAGGAGAATACAATTCAATTCAATTCAATTTTATTTATATAGTGCCAAATCACAAAAACAGTCGCCTCAAGGCGCTTTATATTGTAAGGTAAAGACCCTACAATAATACTGAAAAACCTCAACAATCAGACTCACTCAATATGACTTTTCTCATTAGAGTTATGACCTTTCAAGAAAGAGAGTAGTTCTCGGCCTTCAAGTAGTGCCTTTCTACAGTAATTATTAATATGTTTATCATTTTCATCAACAGATTTTACCACTGCATTCTCCCTTTTCCCCCCTTACATTGGCAATAATGACATGATATTGCATATACTTAATGCCTTCAATAATTTTGTGTAAAGTTATCAACTCAAAATCCAAGCTTAAAAGTAAAATACTTACTGTAATGATGGGAAATGACTGCAACAGAATATAACAGTTACACTTTCTGACAACACAAAGCACAGTGTATTACCATGTTTTACCATAGTCAGTAACAACTAGCCCATACTTAGTTAAGCTTGGTCCAATCACTCATGTTGCCTGCATTATTAGTACTATTGATCCAAATATCACAATGAGAGTCATTTATTTTGAGCGCTCTCATCGCTTAATATTATACACTGTTTTCCTCCCTCTTTTACACAATCACAAAGCCTTCTCAGTTTCTCTTATGGCTCTGTGTTCTGCTAGCTCCTGCTCTTATCTCTTATGCACAATCACTTTATCACTTTCTCTCTCCCTCCAGCTGCAGCTTTGTTGTGCTTTGTGTGCTATATCTTTCTTTTTTATTTGAGTGATAATCTCTGCTTCATACAAGTGGTGTACTATTGTGGAAATTGCTTTCACACCATCACTCCAACTGATAATTTCATTTTGATTCCTCTTGTCAAACATGGGACTTGTGGTTAGTACAAATTATGTACTTGCATGGTGAATAGTTGAGGATCTGAGCTCAAATGGATGAGGATGTCAACCAGGTCCACCAGGAACCAGAAGCCTATGGAGACATATTTGCTGCACACACAATTCTGAACAAACACATTTTCCCACTCCTCATTGTGCAGTTCTCAGCTATAATTTGGCATTTGACATTTTCACTGATGCACTTCTGATGCTTAATAGTAACTACAAGGGTCAGAAGTTTAAAAAAGTTCAACACAAGTCTCACTGTATACACAAAAATTGTTCACATTTGCTGCCAATTGCCATTTGTTGAAACAAATATCCAAGTTTGGAGTGCGCAGGATTCACTAGGATACCAAAAAACTTGAGTGGATCATCCCCCAACATCTCACCCTATCTCTAGCATCCTCTTCTGTCACACCAACCCTCTGCATGTCCTATTTCACTATATCCATGAATGTTCTCTGTAGTCTTTCTTTTTTCCTCCCGCCTGGCAGCTCCATATTCAACAACCTTCCATTTTACTCTTGCTGCTGTCCTTCTGTTATACATCACCCCTGGCACTTGTCTCCACCCTGCCTGCTCTCTCGTGCACTGTCTGCTGCTTTGGATGGTTGACTCCATGTATTTAAACTCATCCACCTTCACTACCTCTATTCCTTGCATCTTCATCTTTACACCTGCCTCCCTCTCATTCATATACAGTACATCTATTCTGTCTTGCTTCTACTGACTTTCAATTCCTCTTTTCTCCACAGCATATCTCCACTTCTCCAGGCTCTCATCCACTTGCTCCTTACTCAAGATCACAATGTCATCTGTGAACATCAAAGTCCAACGACACTCCTGCCTGCCATCATCTGTCAACCTGACCATCACCACTGCAAACAAAAAGGGGCTCAGAGCTGATCCCTGATGTAATCACACACCGACTTTGAACCCATCTGTTCTCCAACCTGTTAGGATCAAAAGTGTTCAGTGTGTGTCTCGGCTAGCCACAGTCAAAAGTGTTCAGTGTGTCTCGGCCAGCCACAGCTAAAGATGTTTGGTGTTTGCCTCGGCCAGCCAAGGGTAAAAATGTTCGGTGTTTGCCTCAGTCAGCAACCTCAAAAACTGTCTGCAATATTCCAGTATCCCCAGAGACTGTTTCCCAGCCTGCACATCCTAAGAACTGTTTCGCTCCCCAGCCTGTTTGTACAGAGAGAAAGACTGCATTTTGTGTTGCCAAACTGGCACCATATGATTTTGAGTTTTGTGTATCCCAGCCTGCCCAGCCGAAGCCTTAGTTTTGTATTTCACAGAATGCTGGTTCAGACATTGGTTCTTGTGTTTTTCTGCCTGTGAAATCTGAGACTGAGTTTACTGTTGTCCCTTTAACACAGTCTGAACTAGTTTATTTAACGTCTTACTGAACCCACTCCTAGTATACCACATTCTGAATATTTATCAAAATCTGTTTGTGTGCCCTATTGTAAACCTGCCTGTGAAAAACCTGAGCTGGCAACTCCAGAGACTGGGAGCTCCCCTGAGCCAGCAACACTAGCGACTGTGTTTTCTTTTACAGAGCTAGCAACCCCAGAGACTATATTAAGCCTTTCCGAGGTAGAACCTCCAGAAACTGTTACTCCATCTGAAGCCACCTCTGAGCCAACTCCTCTGCCTGTCTCTGTTCCCCAGGTGAGAGCAGCCAAGACCCTGCCGACTCCTACACCCATACCAGTTCCTCGGGTGGGAGTGGCAGGTGTCCGGCCTGTCTCTGCACCCACCCCGGTTCCCTAGGTAAAGGCTACCGAGACCCCGCCGACTCCTGCACCCGTACCAGTTCCTCGGGTGGGAGCGACAGGTATCCGGTCTGAAACTGCACCCTTTCCGGTTCCCAGAGTGAGGGCAGCCTGGAACCAGTCCGTCCTTGCACACATACCAGTTCCTCGGGTGAGGAAGGCTGGTGTCCGGCTAGACCCGACCCCTGTTCCTGCTCCCAGAGTGACGGTAGCTGGGGTCCAACTTGCACCAATCCCAGCCCCAAGAGTAACAGCAGCTACGCAGTCCCTGCCTTCAGAGGAGGTGCCTGGGCTTCCCCACAGTCCTGGGCATCCTCAGCCTGCACCTAGACCTGTGCAGCCCCAGCAGGCGCAACTGGAGCCTGCTGTGTGCCCTGCGCAGCCCCAGCTTGTTTAGCCCGAGGGTCCCAAGCTACCTGAACTCGTCCCCGAACCTGAGCCCGAGGATCCCGCGCAACCTGAACTCATCCCCAAACCTGAGCCTGAGGATCCCGCGCAACCTGAACTTGTCCCCGAAACTGAACCCGAGGTACCTGCACCCAAACCTGAGGCCTTGGCTCCATCTGCACCTGCACCCGAACCCGAACCCAAGAGTCGCTGTCATCGGCCTCTAAAGAATTTTTTTTGCCGATGACTGCCTCCAGCCAAGCCACCCTAGGTTCTCCTTCACTGACGCCGGTCTTCAGAGGACATCTTTCGCTGATGCCAGTCTCCAGCCAAGCCTCCGGAGCTGTCCCATCGCCTCCATCACTGGGGCCGACCTCCAGAACTACTCCGTCTCCGCCGTTGGCCCTGCAGCTGGCCTCCAGAACTACTCCGTCTCCGCCGTTGGACCTGCAGCTGGCCTCCAGAACTGCTCCGTCTCCACCACTGGCCCCGCGGCTGGCCCCCAGAACTGTTCCATCTCCGCCGCTGGCCCCAGCTCCCAGATTTTGCTCAGAGGCCCGGTCGGCCTCCAGAAATCCATCGTCTGTGCCGCTGGTCTTCCGGCCGGCCTCCTGAACTGTTTTCCCTGTGTTTTGGACTTCTTTTGCACCTTTGGTCTGTTTGTTTTGGTACCCTGTCTCGTATGTGTTATGTTTAGTTTTGCTTCCCTTGTTTCATCTTCCTTGATTGTTTCCAGCTGTTTCCCCTCCTGCTTCCTGTCCTTTCATTATCCTGTGTATTTACTGTCTCTGTCTTCCCTTGTCCATTGTCAGAGTGTACTGTTCAGTTCCCCGGTGTTCCTGTTTCTCAGCTCTAGTAAGTTACACTAGTTTCTCGGTTTATTTTTTTGTTTTGCCACGTCTGGTTGTGCTTCAGCTCAATAAAGGGCTCGCCTTTCGTTTACCTCTACCTGCCTCCGTGTCTGCAATTTTGGGTCCTCACTCACCATTCCTAAAAGAACCACACACCTGGCCACAGTCTCATTGTCCTCATACATGTCCTGCACCACCCTCACATACTTCTCTGCCACTCCTGACTTCCTTATACAGTACCACGATTCCTCTCTTGGCACCTTATTGTATGCTCTCGCTAGATCCACAAAGACACAGTGCAACTCCTTCTGACCTTCTCTGTACTTCTCCATCAACACTCTCAAAGCAAACATTACATCTGTATTGCTCTTTCTCAGCATGAAGCCATAGTGTTGCTCACTGATCATCATATCTCTTAGCCCAGCTGCTGTGATGTCCATGTTCTTGTTATACAATTAGGGAATCAAGACAGGGTGTACAACCTAATGATGAATTCTCTGTGGTCACCATAATCAAAAGATTCAGAAAACCAGGTAACTCCTTTGTCTTCCCAATTGCAAGAAGATCAAAATGGTCCAATGAAAATACAGAGTTGTTGAAGACAATATCCATTTTAAAAGGAATAATGGCATCAATTTTTTGACTATTGACTCTGTCATCAAAAGCCATGCTTTATGTACACTTGCAAATCAAAGATCAAGGTTATGGATTCTTCTGGCCTGACCGAGCACAGAGATTTGAATCTGATGCAGAAAGAATCACTTGTTGACTCTGATTTTGCAAATACATTTACAGTATGCTGGTCGTCCATTTTCTTGACCATTTATCACAATCAGGATGTGCCTGTCCTTTGACCTAAATCAGCATGATTCTTATTTTTATGCATCTGCTTAATTACAAATCAATATTGTATGGCTTGAGGTAGGTACAGAATGCAATATCTAAACCTGTGTTACTTTGTGGATGCATTTACCGAGTTTTAAACAGTTTTTTTCCTTTTTTGATTGTAGAGCTACATAATGAATGTTTGTTAAAAATTGGGTTTTGAGTTTATGGCTCTGAGAAAAAGGTGGAAGGCTTTAAGAAATGTGTGTTGCAATCTTGAAAACATTAAAGGGGCTAAAGGTGAACTCTCCTACAAGCAATGAAGATGCACGAGAGGATATAACTACTGAAGCATACCAGGGCTGGATTTGATACACCAGGCAATACTTTCATCACTGCTTAGCCAGGAAAAAATTACCTGTGATTCTGGGGGGTTCTGTGGCCACAATGTAGATTTTTATGAATTTCAGTTATCTCTGTATGAATGACACTTTACATAACCAACTTTGTTTGCTGAAATATTTCAGAATAAATAAAAAAGTTCTATCATTGTGTTTGTGTGTTTTACATTTTATTATGAAACAACAGTTTGCCACAGGCTACAGTAGGATGTTAAAGGCCTGCTGATAAGGTTATCACAACCTTGTTTTCTGCTCATCATAGTATTTTCCATTAACAACACTATTGTTCTTAGACACGTCTACTCCTGTCTTTTCATTTGGAGACAAATTTTCATCTTGAGAGAGATAACATTGTTTCTAATGCAGTGTTTGCTTTTGCAAGAGATTTGTGAAGTATTAGGTTTTGTGCATGAGTTACTTTTGTTCATTATAATAGTATTATAATGAAGTGGATCTATTTGTTTGCAGCATTTTAGCATTAAGACACACACACACACTTTGTCAAAATGCATTACCAAACTGTAGGACTGTTAGATCCTGGGCACTAAATGGCCTATTTCTCAATACTAAAGACTACAAATACCTTTGTGAAGACACATTTAAGGTAACAGTGGGTCAGTGACATGACACCTACATTTTCTGTCCCACTGCATTTTTAAAAAAAAATATTTTATTAAAAAAGACTTGTGTTGACCTGTTGTCAGGCTTGAGTTGCAGACATCATTGTGGTGCGACCCTAACCCTTGCTTTTAATGATTAATATAAGTCCTTAATTGGCAATTTTTTTTCTTGATAAAGTAATTTATATTAAACATTTGACACAGTTTTTCAGGCAATTAAAAAATTTTATTCTAATATTTCAAAAACAATTGCAGCTTCAATGATATGAAAAAGATGAAAAAGAATTAATAGATCATTTCACATTGGTAATTATTTATTTATTTAACAAACACTTTAACTTTAGAACTGCCAACATTCAAAACACCAAGAACTGCCAAAGGGGTCATTTTGGCCCTGTCCTGCAACAACAGTAGCAATGGCAAATGACTACGGATGATGTTCTGCTAGAAAAGCCTGGTTCCTTCTTTCATGGAAATGTTACTTTGACATATTCCTAGAACACTGTTGCAGATCCCATACAAACCCTTGTGTTGCACTGGTGTTCCCCAATGGTAGTGAGACGGCAGAGAGAGGGGAATCTTTCCAGACATTTGCATGCTACATCCAAAGAACCATGATCGACATAAAAGGCTGCAAATAGTTGTTGACGGGTGTGATGTGATTTACAGAAACCATAAGATCATTACCTACAATTAGGCAACTGTGACATTAAAACAAAAATATGTGGAAAGTATTTAAAAAACTAGAAAAGTGAATACTTTATTTCAAAAGGTCACATATTACTGTGAAATATGTTAGAGGAAATTAATAATTAATTAATTAATTAAGATAAACCATGGTGACACCACATGGCATTATTAGGGCTAAGGCTAATTTATGCAGATGATATTCCACTTAAAAAAAATCACTTAATCTAATATTTTAATATTAATTTATGTGTACATCACATCCTTAGTGTTTAAGTTAAAATTGACCCTTTGAAAATCCTTAAACATCAGTGACCTTTGTACAGTGATGACAGCTTAATACAACTAAGCAAGACCGTTGTTTTATGTACGATATGTATGTGGAATATGTTTTTAGTGAAATATCTGATCTTGTATTTGCATAATGCCATTCAGTGTTTACGTTGGGAAGCAGAGAGTTTAGCTTGTTTCACCAAGAGGCAATTCTGTCTGCCAGTATCACTGGGTGAGCTGGCAAGAAGAAGGCATCTCTGTCGCCCGCTGTTAATCAGCATCACATATGTATGTTTGTGCACAAAGATTTGCAAATACAGGCCCACACAAAAACACAAGACTTTCCAACATTGCCGTTTAGTAAAACCCTTTCATAATATGAGTCTACAGAATAAATACAGACAGCACAAATACACACACACAACACTATGTAGCATATACTGTAGTGAAAATACACAATGTTTAAAGCAAGAACCAAAACATTAGCAGAGCCTACTTATTTTTGAGTGAAAACTTTTGTCACTGTGGATTCAGAACCTCTGATCTGCTAATAATATTTCTTTTGTTGTCTTGCTGTGTTAAAGAAAGCAATTTAACATTATATGGCACATGTGGCAGAAAAGCTTTGCAAGAGTGTGCGTAACGGTTTCAAAAATTAGACATATTGCAATTATACTTACATCCTAATCAGTGAAGTAACAGCAGATGTTTAGCCAGTGACAGCTGTTCACTTGTTCAAGTGTGATCAAATAATTCTGCCCTCTTTTTGGTATATTTATTGGTGACATGTGTCATCACTGCTGTGTAACAACCACAGTGCACTTTCTGAATTTTCTGTTATTTATCAGAGGTAACCCATAACTATGCATCTATATATGGCAAGCATACAAAAAAGAATGCATAATGGCTTTGTATTTTTAAACACTCTGTCTGACAATAGGCAACCCTGTCTCCTCCAATCAGAGCAGGATAGGTTTAGTGAGCATTAGTTATTACTTAATTAGCAGACTGATTTTGTCCATTTTCTTGTTAAATAACAAAATAAAAATGTGAAAAATGCATTTAAAAAATTGATTTCTTGGCTGGAGATTGTGTTGGCACACATTTATCATTATCCAAATAATATATATAACATCTGTTAACTAGGCACTGCAGTTACTTCAAATCATTAATCATTAGCTTGTCAAAAATCCTGCGAGGATCCCTTTATGCTCGTTTGTAAACAAATACACGTTAATCATGTTTATTTAAAAAATGCTGCATTTGTGATTAAGAGAATTTCTATTATATTGTCTATGTATTTTCCTATGTTCAAAATTAAATAACAACTGTAAAAAAATGAAAGTTATTTTTTAGAAGACCAGCACTTCGTTAACTGCAGCTTAAGTAAACAGAATTACATCTCTGTCTCAATCACTATTGAGATACTGCTGCTGGACTGTTGTTAAGCATATAATGCATGCAAATATTGGAGAATACTCTCATATTGTGTAATAACATATACTAATGTTAAGCAAATTCCTTGAATTTTTTTTCAATTATTAAATTATTATTAGAAATTATTTTCATGTAAACCTGGGAATAATCAAAAGTTATTATGTGTAAAATGTAATACTTAAGACTCTGCATTATTTCTAGCTCTAGTTCTAAGCCAAGCACTACATACATAGTATTTCATTATGAATGACAGAAAAAAAAGCATTTTATTTGCTGAGACTTAACGTCAAGCATTCCTGACATCAGAAGCTCATGCTCATGAAAAATGCTCATGCAGATCATACTGGCACATATATGTACTGTATATTTGCTGTTCCTAGAACTACGCTCGTCTGGACAGAGATCTCGGATGTCATTCCTGGGATCTGCTGGAGCCACTTGCCCAGTCTGGGGCCCGAGTGCTCCAATTATCACAGGGACCACTGTTGCCTTCACCCTCCACGTCTTCTCTAGCTCCTCTCTCAGCCCTTGGTATTTCTCGAGCTTCTAGTGTTCCTTCTTCCTGATGTTGCCATCACTTGGTATAGCTACATCTATCACTACAGCCTTCTTCCTCTGTTTGTCCACCACTACTGTGGAACTGTTGGAATACTACTATACAAGTAACCCCAGTAACAGGGGTTACATGAAGAGGATGTGGGATCTATGGACCTCTATATATATATATTTTTTTTTTTTTTTTTGTGTGTCTCCTCCACGCCAAGGGAAAGAGAATGATAGTTTGTTTCAAAGTTAATGTGCCTGTGTGTATGTGGGTGTGTCATGTGGGTGCACTTGGTTGTGCTAGGTTATGTTCAGTCCCAGTGCCACTGTATATAAACAGCACATGGATTTTATTGGAGTACAGTACCACACATGTAACAACATTGCTTTGCAACTTCACAGGCCTGAAGAGCATATTTTGAACAAGAGGAGCATCACAAATCATTTTAGAAATTAAAGACCTTTGGCAATATTTGCAAAAAGAGGATGGGGGTGGGAGGGTTGGGGCGGGGGGTGGGGGGTCATCCTGGGCAGCAAACAGAATGGAGTTGGTTGCTATGGTTTCAGAGTAGCTATGGCTGATGCTGCTGGACCGATGGGAGGCAGGCAGCTGGTTGCCTAACAGCAGCAGATGGAGCAAAGCACGTTTCCAGGAACACACAGGCACTGTCCCTCGCCTACATGTGTCATATCATCCCCGTCATCATTATCCTATCCACACAGACACACACGCACACATTTACACACACCACACTACCCCGTGGGGACTTGTGACTGATTTTAGTCGACTCTTAGCCTTTTATGTGACAGCATCTTCGTCACCAAAGTACCATGACGTCAGCTATATGTAAGTAGAGATTTTGATTACTAGACTTATAACATTTGCAAGAAATACAGAGCAAAAAGTACTATTTTCACTAGGAAGCAAATGCAACTTTGAAATAAATGATCATCTGCATTATTTCTTTTGGATGCTGATGCTATAACTCTGTCTTATCTGATCATTTTAGGATCATAAATGTTTTGAATCAGTTTATATTTACTGAACTATTAAATCTCTAGCAAAAACACATAAACTGATTGTACAGTATTGAAAGATACTTCAATTGTGCTTTAAGATTGCATATGTGTGCATCATGTTATTTTAGTTGAGAAAGTTAAGAAAGGCAGATAAGCAGAGGTGGAAGCTGAAAACAATAACCAGAGGATCACTGAACCCACGACTCTGAACTTTAATAACTTCACAGTCCTGTGCTCTCTTCCTGCGTAAGATAAGTCTAAACATAGTGTGGCAGCATGAGGTATGAAATGCAGAAAAGAACTTACCATCCCCTTACTACAGTACTTTAATTCTTTGTAACCTCACAAGATATAACAGTATGTGAGCATGAGAAGCACAGATGAAAGCATACC
>VUQS01036272.1:0-10237 GCA_015108495.1 Heterochromis multidens
TGTGTGTGTGTGTGTCTATGTGTGTGTGTGTGTGTGTGTGTGTGTGTACACATCTTTACATCTTTGTGAGGACCGAAAATTGGCATGCTACTATACTTGTGGGGACATTTCGTCGTTGTGAGGACCTTTTTGCCGGTCCTCACAAGGTTGAAGGCATTTTTGATGCTCAAAATGTGCTTTTAGTGTCAGGGTTACAATTAGGTTATGGTTAGGTTTAGGCTAAGGGTTAGGGTTAGGCATTCATTTTTGATGGTTAGGGTTAGGGTAAGGGGCTAGGGAAAGCATTATGTCAATGAGATGTCCTCACAAAGATAGCAAGACACGACTGTGTGTGTGTGTGTGTGTGTGTGTGTGTGTGTGTGTGTGTGTGTGTGTGTGTGTGTGTGTGTGTGTGTGTGTGAAAACATGTAAATGAGCTACATTTGGTGGAGAAAACCAAAATCTCTTGAATAACTCATTCCAGATGAGGAGCAAAACAAGCAGAAGCTTAAAACTGTATCTAGGTGCCCTCAAGTAGAGTGGACCTGAAGTTATTTTAACTCCCAGGATTTCTAGATAACCTTCTTGTGTCCAGTGCCAGGCGTCAGAGAACCAGTTTCTGAGACTTCACAGATAGCATTTATAATTAATTTTACCTTCTGCTACACATTGCACTCTCTAAAATCTTTTTGTCTCTCTCATATAGAGGATGTGAGAGAGATAAATGGTTTCTCCCTTTCCTGTTCAGTTTATTTTTTGCGTTCTTTCTTCATTTTAAATCTTCTTCTATGAGTCCCCAGCTATTCATGGTCTCCATAGATACCACGCCAGCCCATATTTGTTTTGCCCAGCCCACTGTAAGACTATCATTCAAAGAAAAACTAGTTGTAGGTCAGACACACTGCTAGCTGCTGGTACTGGAGACTAACTGCTCAGTACAGAATAGCACTGGGTTTCATTACCATCACATTTATTTTGGCTTGTGATTTATCTTCCATATTTTGCATCTACACAAAGGAATAGTGTTACTGTAGGTCCGTAAATACTAGGACAATGACACAATTTTTGTAATTATGCTTCAAGATGTGATTTAACTCAAAGGGTTTAACAGAAATATTTCATTAAGGAAATGTTCATTATGTTCTGGAATTACAGCCATTTTATTCATAGTTTCCCCATTATAAAACACTCAAAAGTAATTAAAGTAAACCCCAAAATGATTATCATATGTACTTAAACATTAACTCCTTCATTAAAGTCATTGCAGTGGCAGATGGCTTATTTAAAAGTTTAACATAATATTTTGCTGACAGGACACAGCCTGAAATGTGAGGATGATTGCCAAATAGCCTACTAACATTACTAAGAGCGAGGTATAACGTTAGATTACGTTAGCTTAAGCATTTATATACATTAGCCATTGTATTGTATAGTCTATAGAACACAGCTAATTTCACAACAGCAATGCCAGCTATCTTTAAAAAAAAAAAAAAGAAAAAAAAAAAGCCAATGTGTATTTCATGATAACAAAGTACTTCATGCCAGACACCCGAACAAGCTGGGGCAGAGCTATCACAGACTAGTCACCATCTTCCACGTGTAATTTTTGCTGTGCCATGCATAGTTTCCCTGTGCTTGTGGGCATACCTCTTCTTGTTCAGCATATAAGGACAGACAAGACATATGCTGCCCCTCAGTTACAAAAGAATTGCAGCTTTGGTACATACGCTGCCTATGGTGCCTAAGCTACTTTAAAAAACAAACAAACAAACAAAACAGAAAACAAAAACAAAAAAGTGTTGCATTTCTACAAATTTGGAAACAAAAAGTATCCCAAGTATCGGTTCTGGTGATATCCCTACTATCGACTGATCAAGCAGTTTCATAGCTGGGTGAGGCCTGTTCCCTTCAGACCTATCAGAGAAATGGCAAAAACTTTAGGAATGGCCAAATTGGGTACATTCTTAAAAATAAGGACTGCAATGGACAGCCCAGCAACACCAAAAAGTCTGGAAGACCATGTAAGACAAGTAAAGTGGATGACTGCAGAAATTTTTCCTTGGTTAACAGAAACCCCTTCACAACATCTAGCCAAGAATACTCTCAAGGAGGTAAGAATATCATGATCAAATGATGCCTTTATAAATATAAAGAACTATAAGAACCAGTCCACTTACCATTTAGCAAGAATAGGAAAGCCAGATTAAATTTTGCCAGAAAACATCTAAAAGAGCCTGCACAGTTCTTAGAAAAAAATAAAAATGAAAAAATCTTTGGACAGATGAAACCAAGATTACCTTGTAAACCTTGGGAAGAAAAAAGTACAGAGAAGTAAAGGAACAGCTTATTATCCAAAGCATACCCCACCCTGCAGAAATTTCATAGCAAAATAAATTGATTTCAATTGTGCTACTAACTGGGCGACATAGTGGTGCACTGATTAGTGTACCATTCACAGCAACAGGGTCCTGGTTCAAATCAAGTGGCTGGCCTGGATCTTTATGTGTGGAATGTGTATGTCCTCCCACAGTCCAGTGACAAGTAAAATGTAGGATTATGTTTACCTCTAAAATAGTAATATTAGGAAAGCATAAAAGGAAAATGCTCAGAAAGTACAAATGTGTAGTAGAGTGAATGTACTTTCGATCAGTAAATGCCATTACATAGAGCATATGTCTATATTTATTCAAAAAAGACTACTTTATGTTTTTCATTAAAAAATATTATTATTATATATATACTTCATGCAACTGGGCCATCATAATCTTCAAATTTCTTCATGTACTGGTTTGTTAGCTGAGCATCAATCCCATATGTTGTTTTCTTTGACCTTGCCATCAAGGTCACCAAAATTCGAACTTGTCCAATATTTTTAGTAGATGCATTTATGGTATCAATTTGAAAATCCTATGTGACATCTTTCTCAAGTTATCATGTTCACAAGATTTTCAGAAAACTTGACCTCTGACCTTCAGGTCAAGATCACTTATATTTGAACTTGTCCGAAATTTTTAGTAGATGCACCTATGGTCTCAATTTGAAAATCCTACGTTGCCTCATTCTCAAGTTATCGTGTTCACAATGTTGGGTGACCATGCTGTCCGGCCACCTGCCCGGTGAGGTGACGACAATAGCCTTTCAGGCTGAGGAGTAAAAAAATTGCACAAAACATTTAAATAGCAGCCTTCATTTTTAGCCTTTGTTGATTGTCACTTTGCCTCGTTAAACTGTACACTCTAAGCCCTTTTCCACTCAAGGAAAGGTAAATGTATTTTTCATTTCATGATGCACCAAATTTTTTTAATTGATTAAAGGCCAGCACTGCGACTCTATCTTGTAGTAGATGAAGTATGCAGTTTAGCATTGTCTTGTATTAACAAGCCTTATGGTCCCTCTCGTCTTTAGTCTGGAGAGCGTGGTGTCCATGTTTTCCAAAAAGAATTTCAAATTTTGATTTGTCTGACCACAAAACAGTTTGCAAACACTTTGGCTCAGTCCATTTTCAATGAGCTTTGGTTCACCTTAAGGCACCTGTTGTTGTGATTTGGCGCTGTATAAAAAAAATTGAATTGAACTGAATTGAATTTCAAATGTGAGGTGGAACTGTATGGTGGCTGTGACCCAGGAGGTACACTATATTGCCAGAAGTATTTGATCGTCTGCCTTCATACACATATAAACTTGAGTGACATCCTTTTCTTAATCCATAGGGTTTAATATGATGTTGGCCCACCCTTTGCAGCTATAACAGCTTCAACTCTTCTAGGAAGGCTTTCCACAAGATTTAAGAGTGTCTTTATGGGAATTTTTGACCATTCTTCCAAAGCGCATTTGTGAGGTCAGACACTGATGTTGGACAAGAAGGCCTGGTTTGCAGTCTTCACTCTAATTCATCCCAAAGATGTTCTATCGGGTTGAGGTCAGGACTCTGTGCAGGCCAGTCAAGTTCTTCCACACCAAACTCGCTCATCCATGTCTTTATAGACCTTGCTTTGTGCAGTGGTGTGCAGTCAAACTGTTCCCACAAAGGAGGGAGCATGAAATTGTCCAAAATGTCTTGGTATGCTGAAGCATTAAGAGTTCCTTTCACTGGAACTATGGGTCAACTCCTGAAAAACAACTCCACACCATAATCTGACGCTTTGCATTGTGCTTGGTGATGTAATGCTTGGATGCAGCTGCTCAGCCATAGAAACCCATTCCATGGAGCTCTCTACGCACTGTTCTTGAGCTAATCTGAAAGCCACATGAATTTTGGAGGTCTGTAGGTATTGACTCTGCAGAAAGTTGGTGACCTCTATGTGCTTCAGCATCTGCTGACCCCGCTCTGTGATTTTACATGGCCTACCACTTCATGGCTGAGTTGCTGTCGTTCCCAATCGCTTCCACTTTGTTATAATACCAGTAACAGTTGACTGTGGAATATTTAGTAGCGAGGAAATTCCACGACTGGACTTGTTGCACAGGTGGAATCCTATACCACACCAGAATTCACTGAGCTCCTGAGAGCGACCCATTCTTTCACAAATGTTTTTATAAGCAGTCTGCATGTCTAGGTGCTTGATTTTATACACCTGTGGCCATGGAAGTGCTTGGAACACCTTAATTCAATTATTTGGATGAATGAGTGAATACTTTTGGCAATATAGTGTATTTTGAGCTCAGAATGACATGTAAGAACATTTTTCAACAGAAATTTTGCCTGACCCAAAGCTATTTCTACTATTTGTGTATCCACATAAACAACATTACGTAAATGAACAGAAATTAATGAAACTTTAATTTTTAGGTGCTAAAAAGCCAATAGCGTTATTTTTTTTAGTTCTCTTTTAATTAAACATATGCAATACATAGGTAGTTCAACAGTAGTTCAACAAACTTCAGAATCAGAGTTAGTGGTATTTGAAACCAAGATTTATATTTTTACTGCAAATGTGAAGAAGTTATTGGTCACCTGGGGCCCATTGCAGGAAGCAGATTCAACAAACTGAGTTTAAAAATAAACTCTGAGTTGACTCTGAGATCAGCAACTTTGAGCTTCTTGTTCCAGAAAGGCTGATTAGATTTAGTTTAATCAACCCTTAATATGTTCACCTTGAGTTAAGCACATGCGTGAGTAGAGAAAAAAGTCATCATCAATGGAGCTCCAAAAGCAGGATTCACCATGGCGATGGGTAAATAAAGAGCAGAGCCTCCATTTTAATCCAGTGGACCGAAGAATATGAAAGTGTGTCAGTGTGAACCAAGACGTTTATCTTAAAAAGCAGGTGGGAAGAAAAAGGTCATTTTAATTAGCTTTGTCAACTCTGTTATATATATATATTTTTTTTCTCTTTCTATGGTCATCATATACACAACCTGAACTTTCATTACATGAAGCTGGAATCCTAATTTTACCTTTAATTTTTAAAGTAATTTATCAGTTATAACCTGTGAGAGACAAAATGCGAGTGACAGAAACTGAAAACAGAAATATGGAGAAACAGATAAGACACAGTTTACTGATGGACCTGTGATAGCAATAGACAGATCTGTCTTCAAGCCATTTTATTAAATAAAAACTGTTTTTGCAACAAATTTATACAACAAAATTTATTATTCATTTTTTTCAATATTTGTTCAGTGAACATGTAATGTACTGATGGGCTGTAATAACCTTATTTTTGAGCTTTCCAGAAAAACTATTCTTTAACATTCCCCAGTGTAACTATTTATAATTTGATCTAATATCAGCCTTCACCGATGGCTCTCTTACAGCTATAGCAGAGATGTTTTACTGACTTACTGTTAATAGTGAGAGTTCAGTAATAGTAATTCTTTTACATTAAACTCAATGCAGGGCAGCGTTCCAAGTCTTTAATGAACATAAAGTTTTATCAGTAAAGGCATGTTCACTATAGTTTTAGAAAGATGAGCCATTGCAAATAGGGAATTGTAAAGAATTACAATTTGTTACAATTACAAATTATGCTGGGACAAAAGGAGCTGCTCTGAACAGATCCAAAATGGACCCGGACAGGATGAGCTAGGAAATGACCAGAGCCAAACTGTATCCGAGCCTGATCCAGTCTGAATCCATGATCTTTATCTGTTTTGAATCCATCCAGCTGTGCAAGTGGACTCCGACAAGGACATGATCTGCTGATCCATTACGGAGCCCGTGATATCTTCGGGCGGATCCAGTTTGTAGTCACTGCTTTTAAAGTAATTATTCAGCTATAACCTGACAGAGACAAAATGTAGGTGATACGTATGACTATAAAAGTGCTTATGTTAAGTACAAAAAATACCAAATGTACGTCTAACTGGGATTTCAGTGTTTGCAAAAATGTACATTTCTGCAAATTATTTCGCTCCCCTATGCACTCTGACAGCAACTTTATGAATGAGAAAATGAATCGGGGTGTCACACAGCTGGTTCAGGTAAAACAGGAGGGGAGGAGTTAGAGGGAAACTCAGAGTTGCTGAAGAAAACCTGCCAGTGAGCAGGTTTAGTTGACAGAGTCTGTTGAAGTTAACTCTCTTTCTGGAACAGAAAAACCAGCGTTTCCCTCATCGTTAGGTTAATAAACTCAAGATCTGTTAGCTAAACGTGCTTCCTAGAATAGGGCCCTGGATTGCAAATAATCAGTAAAGGCTCTGAAATAAACATGACTGTGCTATTGCCATGACAACTAAGCAAATTCCATCTCTCTGGAAATGGTTCAAAGAATGGTTAAGATTCAAGGAATGAGCCTTCAGTTAGGAATCAGAATGTATGGAAATCAAAAGTTGTGGGTGTTTAAAAGACAGGGACACTATAAAGAGAAGAAACTTTGAATGGTGGGAAGTGTAGAATTCATTGAACACACATTAACTAAAAGGTGAGATATCGCTGTCCCTGCTCCTCCAATTTTAAAAGAATATCTGTCTCTTTAAGTCCTCCAACGTAATGGACTGCATCACTTCATCGCCTGATAGAAAAAATGATGTCATATACAAGCAATACATATTTATCTTATCTGAATAACCTAAATCCTGCAGTCAAAATTAAGTAGGAACAACAGTTATGATATTTCTGTTGCCATAAATATTAATGTCAGAATGTTCAATGAAATCTATTTTTCACTGGATGGTGCTGAAGGTGTGGCTTCACAATGACAACAACATGTTATATAGCCTATGTTTTGAGGTCAAAATGAAAGCTGTTGTAACGTTCCTACAATATTACAGCAGCTTTTGAATATGATTAAAATCATAATCCCGATCAATTCATGCCAACATGAGTTTACAGACACTGCACAGGCCTATTCACAACTGAGACTAATACACAGAGGGGGATCAAACAATTGTTTATCTACAAGGAACCTGTTTGACAGCACGGGCACATACAGAGTACAGGTTTGTGCGCAGCAACACCCTGCCAGTAAAACTCTCACTATCACGCTGCTTACTAAGATCACTGCGGTATTATTCCAATGCCTGATGGGAACATATGCAGACAGAAACAGGCGGCTGAAGAATTAGTCTAAATATTGGCTGTCGGCAATGCAGCAGCGGGGCGGGTTGAACTGAAACCGTCTGCTGGCCGAAAACACCGACAACCAGACTCCCTTTTCATCGAAATTAATAGACTGTCTTGCGAACAAATGTACTGTCTTACCGGTCCCCTCCTCTTCAGAGATATGTTTTTCCACAGAAGAAGATGGAGCTGGTGCAGGAATCCCATTTTTCCTGCCACTTCTACTTCAGTATGTCCTAAATTTAACAAATTAGCATAACGGCGGTGGTCTGACACTGGATTTAGAAAACAGGGGAATTTCTATCCCGTTTCTGGGCATCCCGACACAGCTTGTCACGGCGTTGAAATGTATTTAGATAATAACAATTCTTTTAACGCAGTTGGAAAGAAGAATGGCCATTTGTCCGTGAGCAGCGGCAAAATGCGTAACGGGACTGTCTGTGTTCCGCCTATCATCCTCCGTAAACAGTCCGTCCTGCTTTATCATGCAATTCTTTGAACTGGAGCAGGAAAGCAGTTTGGAAGCAGCCTGACAATCAGCAAACCACAGGCATGAAAATTTAGACTTCCGACATTTCAAAACAAAAGCTTCTCGACTCTGTTAGATTTCAGAAGGGGAATGCTATATTTTGTACTGCACTACAAGTGTATTTTTTACATAGTTCATGGTTGTTTGTTTTTGCTGAAGGCAGAAAAAATAATAGCGATTTAATGTAGACATAATGTAGACATCAAGTAAATGATAGTAAATTTGATTGTTGGGGTTTCTCTGTATTATTGTAGGGTCTTTACCTTACAATATAAAGCGCCTTGAGGCGACTTTTGTTGTGATTTGGCGCTATATAAATAAAATTGAATTGAATTGAATTGAAGTAAATACGTAAAATACTGCTACAGTGCTACCATGTGCAAAACGGATGGAACGATGTAGTGGAAGTCTGTCTTTCATCTCCTTTGTTTGTATAAAATATAAATAAATATACATGTTATACTATATGGTGAAGGATGGTGAATGAAAAAGTTAGTTACTAATTGTATAATAATAATAATAATAATAATAATCACATTATTATTATTATTATTATTATTATTATCAGATGTCATTGGTCAAGGTATTAAATGTTGCTCCACATTCCACATTACAGTGATTAAACTAAAATAATAAATAATTTATTTCTAAATTAATTTAGTTATTTACTTATTGGAGTCAAAGTAGTCATTTCAGTTTGACTCCATATAATGGGATCAGCCAGTAAAATACTGCTCCTTCTAATAATAGACAATCCCTTCAGGATAATTGCTAGAAAAAAGAATTGCAGGAATGGCAACTTGCTTTGCCAAAAGAACACTTAATTAGAGTGAAACTGTAATTGTAAGACATGCACAGTTCTTTCTCGTTGTTGGTTTCTTCGTGCAGGACCTGTATGTCTTTAAAACACCCAAAAGACTTAAGACACATCTCTATTTTTATTTGTATTTGTATTTTTTTTTTTTTTGCAAAAACAAACAACATTCAAATAAAGTTATAAAAACCTCTTTACTGTATGAATTAAGCTACTCCCCGTTCAGCAAAAACTCTTTGAAAAAGACATCAAAAAGACAACTTTGCCAGATGTCTTAACATTTCGATAAAGAATAAAAGTTCTATTTTCAGGGGGTTGAAAATTCATTCAGAAAGCAAAATCCCTATATGTGAATTTTGTTATGACTGTGACCCAAAAGCAGTTATCAAAACATTATTATTAAGACTGCTCACCTGAATGGGGCTTCAACTGAACAGTGACCAAAGTGGCATTTGCATTTCAATATATGGGAAAGAATTAGCCTGCACAAAGAGGGACTTTATAGCAGGTTATCTTTGTAGAGGAGAAACCTTTCTTTTTTAAGATGAATGCAGGGTTGGTGGCACCAGTATACTGAGATATCAGAAAATAAATACATAGGTTCAGATGGATCATATTTTCAATACTGATAATGAGGTGAATGCCCATGACCCCTGTAGTGAGGTTGACTAGCACCAAATCACAACAACAGTTGCCTCAGGCTGCTTTATATTGTAAGGTAAAGACCCTACAATAATACAGAGAAAACCCCAACAATCAGACGACCCCCCAGTGGGAAGGAAAAACTCCCTATTAACAGGAAGAAACCTCTGGCAGAATCAGGCTTAGGTAAGATCAGCCAGCTGCCGTGGCCGGTTGGGGGTAAGGGGAGGAAGACAGGACAAAAAACACACTGTGGAAGACAGCCAGAGATTCCCATTCTACCACAAATAAGCCAGCACTCTGAGAGCGAAGTGCTCTACTGGGGTGATATGGTACTTTGAGGTCTTTAAGATAAGATGGGGCCTGATTATTCAAGACCTTGTATGCAATGAGAAGGATTTTAAATTTGATTCTGGATTTAAAAGGGAGCAAATAAAGAGAAGCCAATATGGGAGAAATATGCTCTCTCTTTCTAGTCCCTGTCAGTACTCTCGCTGCAGCATTTTGGATCAACTGAAGGCTTTTCAGGGAGTTTTAGGACAACCTGGTAATAATGAATTACAATAGTCCAGCCTAGAAGTAATAAATGCATGAACTAGTTTTTCAGCATCACTCTGAGACAGGATGTTTCTAATTTTAGCGATATTGCGCAAATGCAAGAAAGCAGTCCTACATATTTGTTTAATATGCGCATTGAAGGACATATCCTGGTCAAAAATGACTCCAGGATTCCTCACAGTGTTACTGGAGGCCAAGGTAATGCCATCCAAAC